>JANSLV010000099.1:0-88932 GCA_029298845.1 Ophiostoma perfectum | reverse complement strand
TTTATCTTTATCGCTTTAACCTTCTTTATTACCACCCCCTTAAAGCGTTTAATATTACTATTTTATATAAACGTGCGTAAAACTAAAGGCTCTCTCGTAATGCCGTAAATTTATATCTATTTAGTGATTTTAGGGACCATGATTTTATTGTCTAACCGAATAATTACTACCTCGTTACCGATCTTTCGTTACCTCTTAACGTAAAACCTTAAGGCGTTAAAAATACTCTCCCGAGTATGCTTATTTATTATTATAAAGGTAAAGATAAAGTGAGAGTACTTATAAGTAATTACTAATACTTTCTTTTCGCCTTAATAACCCTTTTACTTATCTAAAAAGTCGATATCGATAGTTTAAAATAGCTTAAACGGTTTAAGGCTTTAAAGTTAACGTCGAGATGGTATTTTAATGCTTTTAACGGTGCCATACACCGTATAATCGACTTTAGTGATCTGCTTTGTAAACTTTTCTTTAACTATTCGTCCAATTACCTTTATAATAAGGGTATTAAAGTGGCCTAGTCTTAAGTATTAAATTATAAAGTCTCCGGGTATACTCTCTCGCGGTCTTTTAAAACTTAGTATTAACACTTTTAACGTGTGTAAATTCCTTTAATTTAAAATAAAATATCCCTTTCGACTAATTACCTTATACACCTTTTTCGACTCTTTTTTCGAATCTCGGTATAAGAACTCGTCCTCGGTGTTTTAAAACACCCCTTATTCCTTTAGTAGGTTAAACGACACTACTTTTATAACGAATAACGGATAAATAGCCGTTTATAAGAGCTTTAAAGGTCTTTTTTATTTATTTTTTATTTTAACTTTAAAATATTACGTCCCTTATCCCGTAATAAATACGGTGTTACTTTTAATTTAAATACGGTCCCTTAAAAGGGTTAAATAAACATTTACGAGTCTTTTAAAAGTATTAAATATATATACGGTTACTTTAAAGTTTAAAAGTATACTACGAGAGTTAAATTTAATAATTAAAATAAAGATATATAATATATTAATAAAAACTATAAAAACTCGTAACTCTCTCTTTTTTTTTTTCGCCCTCGTAAGTAATACGAGTTATTTTCTCTTCGTTAAGGTAGCCTTATACTTTTTTAAAGCCTTAAAGTCTTTCTTTAACTCTTTAATTATCCTCTCTCTTTTCGGTATACTTAAGTTATCCTTATACTATTTAAGCCTCCCGTCTTTTTATAAAAACTAGTAGTTTATAAAGAGATACTTTAACCGCTTATATACGGTATAATAAGGTTAAGATCGAACACTTTAATTACTTAAACGGGTAAATCGAGGGCGTCCTTAACCTTTATAATCGTTATAAACGGGTCTTTTAATACCTTTACGGCCTTTTTTACCCCCGCGGGAGCTTTTAAATACCTTTAAATTAATAACCTCGCTTTAATCGTCTTCTTCTTCTCTTTTAAAAGCTAATTTTACTTTTTTGGCGAAGACTCGTTTAATTATTTTTAATATATCTTTACTTTTCGTCTTTTTAATTATCCCGATTATTTCGTCGATGTTTTTATATACGTTAATGTCGTTTATATCGATATAGTACGCTTTAAAGTGGCGTATATTTAAAACGATAACGGTAACTTTCGCGTTTATAAACGGCGACGTCGTTAATAACTTAATAATGTCGTCGAGATATCTTTTATCGGTAATAATATACGACTTTATATTATCGAGATTAATAACTGCCTCCGACTATTTAATTAACCACGGCTCGATGTTTTTTTAAGTAAAAGTCCTTTTTAATAAATAATAATCGTTTTCGTACATCGTTTTAAACGTACGAAGATTTAATTTATAATTATCGATTAAGGTTTAAAGTTTAGCTCGAGGGCTCGTAATAATGTCGATAAAGCGTACGTACGTAACGGCGTTAATTCGAGTATTAATTAATTTATTAATCCGACGATACTCGGTATTTACTTTTAACCTTTTAATTTTATACGCTTTAACCTCGTCTCGTTAAACGTTAAGCTTTTAAAGATATAATCGTTACTCGAATGTTATTTCCGGCGGAAGAGGAGGCGGAGGAGGCGGTGCCTCTCCCCCGGAGAAAGTCCCCGGGATTTTCACGGGCTTTACGGAGGGCTTTATAAGCAGTCTCGGCTTTACCGGTTCTTTTCCGTACGCCGCTTTAAAAGCTTCAGCGTCCGTATACCGTATATTATTAGCCTTATAAGACTTGGGGTTTACTATTATTTCGGCGGGCGACTTAGTGACGTACGTAGAGAAGAATTACGCGTACCACCGCTCCCAATTAGAGTAATTAGCCTTCAACATGCTATTCTCGGAAATCGCTAAGATGGACGACATGGTGATGGTAGGTCGATTTGACTTTGTTGTTAGTGTTGATTTGGTGATAGATTTTGTATTCGTTACTTCTAATGTCCGTTTATTCGATCTCTTCGCATTCCGGGCTCATAACTGTTAAAATAGCGGAAGTGAGAATGTATATTCGGTTATGTGTGTGTATCTCTCTGTGTAGAAAGACGCATGATTAAGGGCCTGAACAAAGGGAAGTGGGCGAGGCCGTACTCCCTGAAAACACACTCATTCGCCCCATATTTATCGGCCAATCGGCCCAGCATCGTTCCATCCTTCTGATACATTTATCCTCTTCTCAGTACATTGAATTCTCACTCCTCCCGACAAACCCTACTTCCCTTTGTGCGGGGCCGACGCGGCAAGATTCGATTGTACTAAGTAATTACCCCAGGCGGGCAAGAACGGCCGTGAATCGTGACTAATAAAAAGCCGCTTAAAGCCGCGAACACCATTTGACGTTACTTGGCTTGCTTGACGGCGCTCTACTCACATAACAACCGCAGCTTTCAATCACTGCTCATTTGTCACTCCCTTCGACGGTCTACCCGCACGCCACCACCAGTTCATCCCCGCTACAATGTCTGTCCCTGTGCCGCTGCAGCACGGCTCGCTGTCGACTCTGCTGCCACCCTCGTGGAAGGAGCAGATCGGCGCATGGCTCGCTGAAGACACGCCGAGCTTTGACTACGGCGGCTTCGTTGTCGGCGACGAGCCCCGCACAGCCACGCTGTGGGCCAAGAGCCCGGGCATCGTGGCCGGCGTGCCCTTTGTCGACGAGATCTTTGCCCGCTGCGGCTGCACCATTGAGTGGAAGGTCAAGGAGGGCCAGCAAGTCGGCAACGAGAAGATGGCATGCGCTCTTGTCTCGGGCCCGGCCCGCGGTCTGCTGCTGGCCGAGCGTGTCGCCCTCAACGTGCTGGCCCGCTGCGCCGGCATCGCAACCCGCACACAGGACGTGCTAGTGGCGCTGCGCAAGGCTGGCTACACGGGCCGGCTAGCGGGCACGCGCAAAACGACGCCCGGCTTCCGGCTGGTGGAAAAGTACGGCATGCTCGTCGGCGGTGCGGATATGCACCGCGTGGACCTGAGCGCCATGGTGATGCTCAAGGACAACCACGTGTGGAGCCGGGGCAGCATCACAGACGCCGTGCGCGCGGCCAAAGCGGTGGCCGGCTTCTCGCTCAAGATTGAGGTCGAGGTGCAGTCCGAGGAGGAGGCAGATGAGGCGCTGGCGGCGGGTGCCGACGTCGTGATGCTGGACAACTTTACGGGGGCGGGCGTGCAGGTGGCGGCAGCAAGTCTGCGGCAGCGGTGGGCGGCCAAGGGCAACACGAGTTTCCTGATTGAGGTATCGGGTGGCCTCACGGCAGACAACATTGAGTCGTATGTGTGCAACGACGTTGACATTATCTCAACAAGCTACATTCACCAGGGCGTGCCGCACGTCGACTTTTCGCTCAAGATCAACGTCTTCTAGACAGTTTAGTAAGAATGAGTAACGATGCAGCATGTTGACTCTTGACTCTCAACAATCATCCAATCACGTTGTTTGTATTTTCTTGTTCTTTTTCGATACAGCCAAGCGTGGTGAAACTTTGAGGAATATACTTGGACGAGACGGCCACGTAATTGTTTGGCCAGTGTTTGCACACGGCGCCACATGGTGCAATGGCACCACCACATAGACAGCCAATGTTGCCTTTTGGCAAAGTCGCAAACGGGATCCCGAATATCAATGAGTAAAGTCCCATTGTATCCAAACAGGCCGTGTCTTGGAAAGCAGGTTTTGTTTGTTTGAGCTTCTTGGCTAAAGTGTTTTGTTTAGCCTGTCTAGTATGTTTTGGATCGTCTTGGTGGTCTCAACAGTTCTTTTGGCTGTCTCTGTCTACAGGTCTCTGTCTGGAATCACCGATCATAGCAATACCGATAACCATCGGCAGTGTCTCTTTCTTTACCAACAGATTATGAAGCAGTGAAGTGCCGACGTAGGACAGCCCAAGGCTGTTATCGTGACGGGCATCACAAGTTGCCGACGCCTTGTCTTACTGTGTTAGAACCTATTGTATGATGCTGGCGTTATGGAGTAGCCAAAACAAACAGGGAAAAGACACGCAAATGTGTACAGCTTAGACGCCTTTGTAAGATGCTGTCTATGCATCCTATAAAGTCAGGCACACAAACGAGCGATAATCGTCGGCCTTGGGGACAAAATGCAGGCGCCTTTATTACGCATTCAAAAGCCATTGTGTTAGCGAATGCGAGAACGGAGATAAACTCGCACAGAGTATTCTTAATCGCAACACCAAAAGTAAAAGTTGGCATTCGAAGTTTGACGCTGAAACAGAGTGAGTATGTGAAAATATGGAGACAGGAATGTACACTCAATGTTCTCTTCTCTCAGTTCTGTCACTTGAGCTTCCATTCAGAACTGAGCAGTCAGTATTGTCTGCTGGTCTGGCATGTCGGCTACTGTCATCGCGAACTTCATTCCAGATGCGTTGGAAGCACAACACGGGGATCACGGCTATTGCCACCCTCAACCCACATCACCGTGTTTTCACAACCAAGGATGCCATTTCAGTTATCATGATCTTTCTCGAGCGAACTGTAAGGTTTTTTTTTTCAAAAAAAAAAATTTGATGCCAAGTCTCGTTTTTCTATGATTCTATAATCAACTTTACCTAAATCCGGTACCGTTTCGCTCAACAGTATAGATAAGCAAGCTGGAAGGGACGGAGACCAGCTCAAAACGGTATCATGATGCCGGACATGCGGACCGGAAGAACATAAAGTATGAAATAACGCAATTCGATATTAAGGCATCCAGGCTAAAATATCATCTTTTTTTTTTTTTATTTCTTTTTATTTAACAAAACTTTATTAAACAAAAATACCACTCACAAAAAATAAACTATTTTTTTTAAAAAAAAAAAAAAAAAAAAAAAAAAAAAAAAAAAAAAAAGGCAGAAGTGCATCTGTCAGGAGGCCGGACTAGGCTCTCCTGGCAGAGAGCTAGGAGGCCAAAACCAGGCTCTCGTATATGCAAATGCTGCAAGGATCATGTTATAGTAGGCTGATCGGAATGAATGTCGAGTTCGCTGGTCAAAAGAGGCAATTCTGGTGGCCTGGTGATGATAATCTAGAGGTCCTTGGACAAGGAGATTGCCCAAGAAAAAGTATCTTGCATGTCTAATAACATGGTAGGATAGATAGCGGCAAAGGCGGGGAAAAAGACTCCTTAAGAAATCAAAATACAGTGCAAGAAACCCAAGAAATGCGTCCAAAAGAGTCCAACAATAAAAGAAGTAAAAATACAAAACAAAAGCAGTACCAAGAGAGATCAAGAAAGGAGTAAAAAATATCAAATCGCAGGCCTACGGGACTATACTAAGTCAATATACAGTTATTACGACCTCAACTTATATGAGCAGTATAAAAGACTCGCTCACTCTATATCACTGTTATATTCGGCTGCATTTCACATGATTATATTTACATCATCGTTGTAACTAGATGTGAAGACAGAGTTGGAACAGCAAAAAGTTGAAGGATTGCTCAGATGGACAAAAAGTTGGGGTCTGTCCGTGGATCGAACACGGGACCTCTCGCAAGTCGAAACTCAGGGTGTACCCTAAGCGAGAATCATACCACTAGACCAACAGACCTTGTAGCTATGTTGTTATTGAGAAAGTCCTGTGTATTATGTAATATGTACTCTACATAGGTGTCAGCAGTTCTGGGCACACGTGTACGTAGACATAAAGTGGATACATGCTGACAGGGATGTAGTCCTCGGTATGGGACTGAGATTAGTGAGATATCGTCGTCACATCTCAATGGGCAGCGGTGCCCCACAATGTCGTCATTGGCTGTTTCATCTTGCAAGCTCAAGATTAAAACCAAACTGTCCACAGCGCTGTTTGGGATCCATTCGACATACTTCCTACCTGTGAGATGGCTCTGAGGGACAGATTTGTTCTACTTTTGTCGCGGCATATGCAGGGACCTTGCACGTTTAATGGCGATGTTCAGTCGAGGCATTATCTTTTTTCTTTCTTTTTCTTTTCTTCTTTATGTGGAAGTCTGATATCTGTTCATTGTTGCGGTGCTGATCAGTGCAAATCAAGGAACAGGAAGATGAGAAGGCTGCTCGCCCAGTGGGCATGCGTCCGTAAAGAGAGTGGAGAGTAATACGGAATACGGAGCACAGAGTAGTATTTAGAGCGAATATCACGACAAGAGAAATGTTTGTTTGTGAGCTGCGTCTAATCAAACAGGGCAGTGATGCACACGGGACGGATGGGACGGATGGTGATGTGTCAAGTAGAATATTGGTGGTTGCTGAATGCGGTCTGCTGTCTTCTCTTCTCTCTTCTCACTGGCCATCGTCGAAGGCCTGACGCCCAGTGTAGTATTGTACGGCATCGGTCTTATGCGGTCATCTACAGATGTAGTCATTTACCGGGAGAACGCCATGCCAAGCCAAGCCTTTTACTCATCCCCAGACTTGGCCCGACGGCTGGCCGTAGCCTCGTCAAATAAAAAACCGGCGCAGACGCCGTCGGAGCAGACGCCTCGAGCTGCATGGCATACTCCGTAGAGATAAGGTACGGGTGCCAACTAGAAGTCATGGTGCAAGATCTGCTCGTTGCAGCATGCGCCTCGGTCTTCCTTACAGACCTTCCTCATCCTTCGCTCCTGCTTGTAAAGGCTGTGATCAACGAGGAATGTATTGTTGTATCTTACATATCATGTGCGGTCCTCGGCCCTCACGGCGTACGATACCGGCCGTGATATCCTGTACTCTACTCGGTACTGGCCCGTGGAGCAATGCTCTGCTAATCTATCACAAACATGTCCTGCGTACCGACATCTGTGTCTCCTTCTACTTTGGTTCTCATCCTTCTCCATCCTTTCCCATCCTTTCCATCCTTTATCTTCCACCCCATATCTATCATAGTATCCCAATATATCATAATATCCCATAATATCCCACATCCATCTCATCCCCATCCCATCCCTCCCATGGTCCCTTCTATTCTCTACTCCCTTCCATCTCATGTATTCCGTGTCAGTGAACCACACGCTCATCTCACATGCTATTGCTTGATCTTCATATCCCTGTTGTCTGAAGTTTGATGTTCTGCTGTACTCTGCATGGGGATTGTCCCTGCCACAACCCTGTTCGTCTGGATGTCGTTGCACCCCGCCGAATCCTGCTGATCTGTAACACATCGCTTGTCTTTCGCTTTTCGTACTGCTTCTGACTTTTGACTTCTGACTTTTGACTTCTGACTTCTGTCTTGTCGGCTTGTCTTCTTATCTCTCCTGCTCTCGTATCCTGCCCGCCTGTCTGCCTGTCTGCCTGTCTGCATGTCTTCCTCAACGTGTTTCTCTTCCTTGGTCATTCTAGACGTACATCCATGTCTCTTCCTCTTCCCGGTTCCTCCATCCCATCTCCACGCACCTGTCTAATGCTGTCTGACAAAAAGACCGCTGTCTGCTCGTAAGCACCACACCACACGCTGGATACGAGATCTCACGTACGATCTTTGCCAGTATCCATCATATCATCACTACGTAAATATACGAGAGTTGCTTTGTTTTCGGCATAATTCCACTATATCCTATTACAATAAGACAGATACAATGCCCATGCTACCATCGCCTCCTACCGTCGCCGCCGTCGTCTTTGTTCGACTTTTTCTGTCTTTCTATTTTCGTTAGTTTAAACAGATTAAAACCGCGATTAATTTAATGATTGCCCCATCGCGTTCGCCGGCCCACTGCGCCGCTCCACTGTTACTCTTGCCCACCACCCACTGTGCCACTTCCTCTGTGCCGCAAATAAATACAGCTAAGGTACATGCCTGCCTCCTGCCTCCTGTTTGCACTGCCAACCTGCGCTGCATGCGATTGCGCGTCTCTAACAAAGCATCCCTTGCACATCCCCTGAATGGAATCTGCAAGGCGCACGTTCGGTGGCAATCGAGCTCCTCTCAATCTGTCGACTACATTACATCTGCAACCTTTGCATTCCTCTCGCTCGGTCTCGTTTCGTTGTTCCTCTCTCTTCTCAATCGATTCCCTCTTGTAGCAGAACCTTACGATCCAAGACAGAGACATCTGCAAAATACCTTGCAGTTCTTCTGTGGCTTTTGTTTTGCTTCTTTCTTTTTCCTTTTTTCTTTCTTCTTTCTTTTTCTATCTTTTCCTATCTTCCTTTTCTATCTTCCTTTTCTTCCTTTCTGATCGTCGCTTTTCCTCTTCTTCTTTTCGACATTCTGTCTCTACCCTCTCTGCACTCTCTCGACCTCTACCCATCTTCGTTTCTCCTTTTAACCTCCCTTGACTCCCGCGTTGTTTTTTCCCTCGTTTGTCTACTTCTCTTCTTCATCTATCCGCCCTCGTCGTCAGCTCTCCGTCACCCCTTTCTCGACCACCACTTTGGCTACCACTTTGGTTACCACTTCGACTACCACGACTACTACCTCGCCACCTGGCGACCTCTCTATTCGCCCATCTTAAACTCGCGACCTCCTCCACGTCGTCGACCTCGATGCCAGCCTAGCTTCGGTCTCAACCTCCCTCGCCATAACATCTACACTACATCGACTCCTCTCTACAGCCACACCTACACATCTACATCACAATGCTCACCTTCAAGCGGGCCCTCGGGGCGGCCGCCTTCTTCCTGACTGTCTTCTTCTTCGTCTCGCGCTCCCACACCACCCCTGGCAGCGCATTATTACACGAGCAGTCGTCGACCTCCGCCGCGGCCGCCGACGCCCATGTACCATCCTCGTCATCTCCGTCCTCTGCCTCCGAGTCATCACTACCCCTAGGCCTCGGCGACCTCGACATCCCCAATGACCACAAGAACAAGTACGGCAGCGGCCAGAAGACGCTGCACGTCCCCGACCTCTCCAAGATGACCCTCTACGACAAGCTTGCCTACCAGTACCCCTACGACGTCGACACCAAGTTCCCCGCCTACATCTGGCAGACCTGGAAATGGACCCCGGCCAATGGCGAGTTCGAGTTCCGCGAGCAGGAGGCCACCTGGTCCGAGCAGCACCCCGGCTTTGTCCACGAGGTTATTACCGACGCCGTCGCCCTCAAGCTGCTGCGCCTGCTCTACGCTGCCGTCCCCGAAGTCCTCGAGGCTTACGACGCCCTGCCCCTGCCCGTGCTCAAGGCTGACTTCTTCCGCTACCTGATCCTGCTCGCGCGCGGCGGCATCTACTCGGACATTGACACGTACGCCATCCGCAGCGCCCTCGAGTGGATCCCCGAGAGCGTGCCGCGCGAGGCCATTGGCCTCGTCATTGGCATCGAGGCCGACCCCGACCGGCCCGACTGGCACGACTGGTACAGCCGCCGCATCCAGTTCTGCCAGTGGACCATCCAGTCGAAGCCGGGGCACCCCGTGCTGCGCCAGATTGTCACGCACATCACCAACGAGACCCTCAAGCTCAAGCGCGAGGGCCAGCTGCGCGCGTTCCTCGGCAACAACGTCGTTGAGTTTACCGGCCCCGCCGTCTGGACCGACATCATCTTCAACTACTTCAACGACGAGCGCTTCTTTGACATGTCCGAGGCGGCCACCACCGGCATGATCGACTGGCGCAACTTTACCGGCATGGAGGCGCCGAAGCGCGTCGGCGATGTCATTGTACTGCCCATCACGTCCTTCTCGCCGGGCGTCGAGCAGATGGGAGCCAAGAGCTACGACGATCCCATGGCCTTTGTCAAGCACGACTTTGAGGGCACCTGGAAGCCCGAGAGCGAGCGTCACATTGGCGAGCAGACCGAGTAGTCTGCCGTCTCTTTCTCTGTTTCATTGCATCAGCACGGCGTACAGGACGGTCTTTTTTCTCTTTTCTTTTCGTTTATTCGCTACTCCTCGGTTCATCATTGGTACTACTCTTTCACGGATGGGATAGGACGGAAATAGTAACAGCAATGCTACGGATCTAAAATATTTCACAACTGCAAACAAATACAAACCAAAACAACTACAAAATCGGTTCGGGCGTCGTTATAGATCATGGGAGGGCCAAGAAGGCAGAGGGCAGACAGGCAGAGTGTAAAACAGACGGCAGACGGGAATCGGCAGGCTGGCCCAACTGCAGCGCCAAGACGGCACGCGTCGATACCAAGCGAGGCGGACTCTCATCGGCCTTACTACGTTGCACCCGGCGCGGGCAGCCACTGTCTTGTCTCGTCGTCGTCTCTTCACAAGACTGTCTCTCACCCTGATATCTTCTACTTCTTCCTTCTTTTTTTCTTCTGTCTTTTCTTTCTTCTGTCATCGGTATAGATTGGGTCTGTTTTTCTTTTTCTTCTTTTTATATTCTGCATACACAGACGCGAGCATAGTCTTGCCAAGTCTCAACAATGAAACCAACGAATACAATAACCTATCAAACTAAGCTGATACAACTCGTAATTGCAAATGTGCAACAAACGAGGACGCGACCACGGCACTGAAGTGGTTGGTGGCTTGAGCCAAGCGTGCTCTCATGCTGTATGGCTACGTCAGCGGCAGACGCTAATCTGTAGCTGCTCTAGGCTGACTTTCATTCAGCTGTTGCACGTTTTCCCCGCATTTCAGCTTGGCTTTGCGGAGACGGGCTGGGTGTTGGGAGCATCATGTAAGTCCCGTTGAACCGCCTTTCTGGGTCACTTCTGGCGTCTTCTACTCGAGAAGGACGGGGAAAGAGCGAACATTGACCAGAGGTTCTTTCTATGTTAAATATGAATATGCCTGCATCGCGCTTTCCTTTTCCGCTGCTGAAATACCGTATCACTCGCTCCTTCCTCTTTCATGAAGAAAAGACCCCTTTCCTCCCCTGCTCCTTCCTCAACCAGAGCTTCCTCTTTCCTTATTGTGTATTGTCTGCTGTCGCGTCGCTGCGTACTCCTCACGGCGACTCCTCAGCTCTTTCCCTGTTCGTCGGCCGCTCCTTAAGGCCGAGCTTGCTCCTGCACGTCTCAACCAGGACTATGAAAGAACAAACACTGTGCATCTGCTCCCCTCACAAAGATGCGGAGGTCTTCTCTTCCTCGCCCTCATTCTCTTCTTCCCTCCTTCACACCTCTCTCATTATCCATCGACATTCTATCGAGTCTTCGCTTTCCTACTTCCCTTGAATGAGATTCAAAATATAGTTCTTTAAACAACCATGTCCCGACTGCTACGGTCCCCGTCGGTACTCCGGCAGACCATCCCTCGGGTTTCTACCTCGGCATATAGCTCGGCATCGGCATCGGCATCGACCTCTGCGAGCCTCTGTCTTCCGGCATCCTTCACTACACTACGCAGGGCTTTCTCATGCTACTCGGCACGCAATGCCTTTGCTCCGCGCCCGTCAACGCCCCGCTGCTACTCCACCGCGTCGCCGTCCATTAGCTA
Organism: Ophiostoma perfectum; assembly: GCA_029298845.1. Taxonomy (NCBI): domain Eukaryota; kingdom Fungi; phylum Ascomycota; class Sordariomycetes; order Ophiostomatales; family Ophiostomataceae; genus Ophiostoma; species Ophiostoma perfectum. The sequence continues at coordinate 77,160 of JANSLV010000099.1, read as the reverse complement.
TGGCCCGACCGACGCGCCGGCGCTGCTCTCGCAGACCATCCCAGAACACTTCGCTTCGATAGTCGCCCAGTTCCCTGACAACCCAGCCGTCATTGCGCGTGCTCCGGTGGCATCCTCCGCCGTGACTGCCGTAGAAGGTCGTCGCCAGGCTAGCCTGCCTCCCATTACCACGCTCATGCCGCCTCGTGAGACCGTCTACACCTACGGCGACCTTGACCGCGTCTCTGATCTGCTGGCCCACGGCCTTCAGTCCCGTCTCGGTGTGCGCAAGGGTGACCGTGTTGCAATCAGCCTGGGAAACGGCGCAGAGTTTGCCGCTCTCAGCTACGCTCTTTTCAAGCTCGGCGCCGTGCTTGTGCCGCTCAACCCGGCCTTTACGGGCACCCAGGTTGCCGCTGCTTTGCACCACCTGGGTGTCAAAGTGCTAATCATCGGTGCCGTCACGGACTTGCCCTACAAGCCTGGCCGCGGGCGGTCCAACCTGCCGATTCTCAGCGAACTCGTCGACGGCGAGGAGAACCTGTCGAAGCCGGCCGGTGAGCGTATTCAGTCCTCGCAAGTTCCGACACTCGAGGCCATTGTGCTGCTCGACAACACGGCCGATCACATGGCTGTTGCCGGATCGCATGATTTTGCAGACACCCCCACACAAAAGACAAAGTCGGCACTGACACCCTTTCTGTACCTCACGGACGGCATCGAGGTTCTGCGGGACGACCAAATCGCCGCTCTTCGTGATGACCCCCCGCCACCCGTGCGCCCCGACGAGACCCTCCTCGCGTCCGACACTGTCAATATCCAATTTACATCTGGTACCACATCGCAGCCCAAGGCAGCCATGCTGTCGCACACATCCATCCTCAACAATGGCTACTTTATCGGACGCCGCATGGGTTTGACGCCCGAGGATAAGGTGGTGTGCCCGCCGCCCCTCTTTCACTGTTTTGGCAGTGTCCTGGGCTACATGGCAACAGCCACATCAGGTTCTGCAATCTTGTTCTCCTCGCCTGCCTTTGACCCGGCCGCATCGCTGCAAATGGCCGCCGAGCACCGCGCCTCGGGCCTCTATGGTGTTTCCACCATGTACATCGCGATGCTTGAATGGCTCGAGCAGCTCAACCACCAGCATCAGAGCCAGCTGCAGCACACCCTTTCTGCCGGTACCAATGAGGTTAAGCAGAAGATGGCCGAGCTGCCTACTCACTTGCGCACCGGCATTGCAGCCGGCTCGTCCGTGCCGGAATCGCTGATGCGGCGCTTATTTTCAACTCTGGGTCTCCAAGATCTTGTTATCTGCTACGGCATGACAGAGACGGCACCTGTGAGCTGCATGACGGCACCTAATGACCCCTTGGAGAAGCGCACCACCACAGTCGGCCGTGTGATGCCGCACACGGGCGTCAAGATTGTCGATCCCAACGACTGGTCGCGTATTGTGCCACGCGGCGAACCAGGCGAGCTTGCAGCCAGCGGATACCTTTTAATGCAGGGCTACTGGGGCGACGCTGCACAGACGGATGCCGTCATGACACAAGGCGAAGATGGCCGCACATGGATGCACTCCGGCGACGAGGCACGCATGGACGAGGACGGGTATGTGGCAGTCACTGGCCGGATTAAGGATCTGATTATCCGTGGCGGCGAGAACATCCACCCGCTCGAGATTGAGAACTGCCTCTTCCAGCACCCGCTGGTCGCCGAAGTGTCTGTAGTCGGTGTACCTGACGCGCGTCACGGCGAGGCTGTCTCTGCCTTTATTGTGCCGCACGCGGGTGTTGCTGTTGATGGTGGTATGTCCGTTGGTAGTGAAGGCGAGATACCCCAGGAGGAAGCACCCGAGATCAAAGACGGACAAGAGGTGCAAGAAGTACAAGTCCTTACGGCCGAGTCGGTGCAGGCATGGGTCAAGGAGCGGTTGAGCCCGCATCTGGTGCCGAGGCATGTCTTTTGGACCTCTGGCTACCCTAAGACGGCGAGCGGCAAGATCCAAAAGTTCAAGCTTCGGGACACGGCAAAGCAGGTTCTAGCGAAGAAGTAGACTACTCGGTCAAGAGAAAGAGCCAAGCCTAGCATATCATGAGCATTATGTGTAAACGTGAAACCTTCTCTTTTCTATCCTAGGGTATCTCTGCATATCTACTGCCATCAAGTCCACCCTGCACCGTGACAAACGGTGCCGTTACTCGACCACCAGACACCTGACAGCAGTTCTGCCGTTACCCAGCGAGCCGTGGCTGCGTGTAGTGATCCCTCGCCAAAAGGCGCCGTCATGTCGTCTGCCGTCGACGTGTCGGTATCCAACTTGAGCTTTGCAACAGCCCCCTCTAGCTCCAAATCGTCATCATCTATATCCTCAATCTTTTCCTTGTCCTCCTTCTCCTTTTGTCCCCGCCAAAAGGACGTCGTGCCTGCAGCTAGGGCCTGGAAAACCACTACCTGGTCCTGCAGGTATTCATCGCCGCATCCGCCTGCCGCTACATCAGCAGCCAGGTAGCCAACCACTCTCTGTGCAATGCGATCACACACGGCCCCGAGATTGGCTACGGCCGGCACATCCGTCGCTTCTTTGGCCCGGTGCCCTTTGCTGCCCTTCTTGCCCTTCTTGCTATGCACTGCCGATCCACGTCCCTTTGTCGCGGCCTTGAGAATATTGCCTCGCTCCAGATAATCCCGGCCCCATCGCCGGACGGGAATCTTGTTGGCCTCGTCGCCCGCTGTCCGGGCCACGAGCAAAACATATACCCGCGAACCGTGCCCGCTCTCCTCGACTGACCGGAACTGCAGGTCTGGCCGCGATAGTGCATCACAAAGCGACGCTTCATGTGATAGTGCCTCGATCAGCTGCTCCAAAATCTCAGAGGGGGCATACACTGTAGCCTCCACTGCGACGATCTCTGGCATCTTTGGTGTTCCTGTTTCCGACGCCAATGAATAAACCCGAGGTGCGAGCTGGGGTGGTCTGTGTATAACAAGATCAATGTGCCCCTCTACGCCATTTGCCGAGCCCGTGTTCCAGCACCGCTGCACTATACTGCGCTCGACTCGCACGCCGAACCAGTCCTCAAGTGTCGGAAAGAGTACCTGGTCGAGATAGTCGTACGTGGGTGCGTTAGGCACGTGCGTGCCGCCGTGCAGTGCAAGGTGGACTGCCGTCGTCTCCGTCTTTGTAGCCTTCTCTGGGGAGGCTGCTGTCTGTGGCAGATCACCAAACAGCATGTACGGCAAGACCGTCTGTAGCATCAATGCCGCACTGGCAGCCTCTGTGGCGGCCCGAAGAACGATGGGGGTCTCTGGCGAATCGCACCCAGCCGGCAGGAGGCGATGCTTGGGCCTGAAGGTGAAGGTAGTGCTGCCGGTATGGATTCCCGCTGTGGCTGCACCGGTGACCTCGGCCAGCCATAAGATAGCAGCAGCATGCTGTGGTCGTAGGCCTGTGCAGTTAGTACTAGTATCTTGTATATCCTCGCTTTTCTGTAAAGGCTTACCGCCACCGGAAGACCGGTTGCCGCGGACATTGTCGACGCGAAGAGCCTGGCCGGAGAGGGCGGCGAGTGCGGCAGCGGTGCGGACGAGCTGGCCACCGCCCTCGCCGACACGTCCGTCAATAGTGAGCATTTGTGGATAGTTAAGTGGTCGGACTAGAACGAATAAGTTATTCAATGTTAAGTAAAGAATATAGCGAAAAATGCAGACTTATATACACACTCGCATCTCCACATTGAGGCTGAGTTGCCGTCTCATTCAAGATGAGGAGTAATATTAGTGACAAACTCGTGAGTCACGTCGGCAAGGCTTTCATAGGAAGGCGCACTCAGCAGCCACGGCAGGAGGTGAATTTTGGCAAAGAAAGCAGGTGCGATAGGCCGTAATTACCAAAGTATTTAAAAGGAGTCACATAAGAAAGGAGGTGATTACATAACACTATTGTATGGTAGATGGAATGTAGATGAATTATTTAGTTGTTTAACATTATTGTTCTCATGATCGATAAATACATTGTATAAAACGGATAAAATTCAAGAGACCACACAGTGATATAAACAACAAGCGAAGCCCACGATAGTGCTTGAAATAAACGCAGTTCATGATGCTCCTGGTTGGGATGATAAACAGTGTAGTTATTGTTTCCATGGAAAAGAAAAATAGAATATAGACCCGAAGGAAATAGATAGTTGAACAGCTATAAAAGAAGAAGATGGAAAAGAAGAGGAAAAGAGAATAAGTAGAAAGAGAGGGAAAGAAGAAGAAGGAAGAAGTAAAAACGTTCGTGGGAAAAATACAGTGGAAAGAAGAGAAGAAAAGACGGCGCACTCAAAATAAAGATAAACAACAAAAAAAGGAAAAGAAAGGATAAGCAAGATGCGGAAAGACAAAACAAACATGGTAGCCAGATTACAACATGCAAACATTATTGTTTTTTTTCGTCACATTACACCCATTCGTATCACCTCGTAGTACATACAAGTCTCTGGGTTGGCCGAGGTCTGTCAGCGCCATGGCCCAGCTCTCAGCTGTCGAGCCGCTTCCGCCAGTCGGCCAAGCTCTCGCTGAGACCATTGGCTGGGCCGGCATTGGCACCATTGCCATTGACACTGAGGCCGGCACCAGCACCAGCACCTGCACCAGCACCGGAGACGCCGCCTGCTGCGCCGCCAACGACTGGCGACCCGGTCGTCTCAAAGTCAAAGGCGTTGCTCAGGCGGTAGTTCTTGTTTGTCGCCTCCCAGTGGCTGCGCAGCGTCTCCAGCTCGTTGGCGAGGCTGTCCAGGGCCGCACTGTTGCGCCCGTCGCCATAGTTCTCGCCGTACGCACTGCCCGCCTCGGAGCTGTCCTGGCGCACGTGGCTCTGGCTCAAGTTGCTGCTGCTTCCGTTGCCGTTGGTGGCTACGCCGGATACCGACACAGAAGGAGGGATCGGACCGACAGCACCACTAGAGCTGGCGCTTGGTCCGTTGGCAGCTACCTCGCGCAGCTGCTCCGAGCTCAGGCTGGCCACCTGCCGGCTGCGCCGCCGGTAGTTACCGACCGACGACTCGACCTGGTCTAGCAGCATGCCGACCTTTTGCTCCGCCTCGTGCGCGCGCTGCCCAAGCAGTGCATTCTCCTGCTGCAGCTCCTCCATGTCGCGGCGCACCGTGTTCATGCGCAGCATCGACTCGTCGTGCGACCGCTGCACCGTGTCGCGCTCCTGCCTGGTGTGCTCTAGCTCCTTTTGGACCACTAGGATCTGCTGCTCGAGCTGTGCCCGTGATGAGGCAAGGTCGGTCTGAAGTGTGTCGACCTTCTGTGACAGGGCAGCACGCTCAGTCTCCCACTCTGCGGGTGCCGCACGTGCTGTTGCCTCGCGTGAGCCGGAAGCCGCCTTGCTCTCCAGCTCTTCAACCTCGGTCTTGAGACGCGTGTTCTCCGTCTTGTACCGCGAAAGCTGCTCCTTAAGCTGCTTCAACATCTTCTCGGTGCCCTTGACATAGTGGACTGCCGACTGATAGTCGTTCTCCAGCTGCGTCAGCTTGTCGCGGTACGCCGCCTCAGACTCGGACGCCTGCACGGCAAACGTCTGCTTTGTCTCCTCGTGCGATGCCGAGGCCATCGAAAGCTGCTGCTCAAGGCTGCGGATGCGTACCTCGTGCTCGGGTGATGTCTCACGCGGGCTGCCACGGGTACGGGGGCTTGACGCGGCCGCTGCCGCGGCCGCTGCCGACATGGCCGCGCTGGCTGCCGCGTTGGCTGTAGTCGGGCTGATGCCACGCTCGCTCAGAAGGTCCTTGAGTGTGTTGTGCTGCACGGTCATGGCATTTGTCTCAAGCTGCTGGTTCGCCAGCTGGTTCTTGAGATCAGTGTTCATGGCCTGAAGAGACTGTGTCTCGCGCATAGCAGCCTGCAGCTGCCGGCGGATTGTGACGCCCTCACGGCTAGACTGCTCCTGGTATGCCTCCAGACCGGCGATGCGCTCCTCAGCGCTGCGCAGGCGATCGGCGGCTGTATCAGCATCCTTCTGGTGCTTCTTCACCAGAATATTGGCTGCCTCCAGTTGGCTGGTGAGGGCGATCAGGCGTTCCTTATCAGCCTCATTCGGCTTGCCAACGCTGCGGGCGTTGATTGTGTCCAGGCCGCTTAGCACAGCCTGGCGATGTGTGCGAGCCTCATTGGCATGCTTCTCAGCCAGGTCTTCAGTATCACGCAGGCGCTGCGTGAGGTTGAGCAGCTCAGACGTGCGCGCCTCAAGCTCAGCCTTGACAGAAGCCAGTTTAGACTCGGACGTCTCGCGCAGTGTGCGCTCCTGGCCGAGCTTCTGCTCCAAATGCGTCTTCATCTCGTCCGAAGCTGCAACAGCGGCACGGAGAGAACTGAACGAGTCGACGTGGTCTTTAGCCGAGCCTGCAGCATCGTTATACTGCCGCTCAAACTCCGCCTTGTCTACGCGCAGAAGCTGCGATGCTGCAACAGCCTCTGCAGCAACGACAGACTGCTCGCGGGCTTCGCGCTGTGAGTTGTGCAGCTCGGCTTTGAGGCGTTCTAGCTCGTACGAAGTCTGCTGCTTGTAGTTCTCGAGGTCGGTCAAGCGGCGCTGGGCTGCGTTGAACGTGTCTTCCGACAGCTGGCGCGCGCGCTTCTCCGAGTTCGTCTCGAGCGACGACCGCTCGAGGTGTGCTTGCAGCTCCTTCTGCATGTTTAGCGCAGTCGCAAGCTTGCGGCTCATTTCCTCGAAACGGTCTTCGGCATCGCGGTCACTGCCATCGAGGCGTGGGGTGCTGTTGGCACTGCTAGTGCCGAGGTGTGCAGCAAGCTTGGCCTTGGCGTACACAGCCTCCTGGATGGCGGCATCGCGTTGTTTATCAGCCTCGGCAATCTGCTTAGCTGCCAGGACTGCTTGCTTGTCAACAGAGGTCTGCACGTTAGCCAGCTCAGTGCGCATCGCTAGCAGTGCCTCAATCAGCGGTCGGTCATCCTCGTCAAATGTCTCGGCACCCCGGCTGTCGAGCACAGGGCTGAGTGACGCGTTGGGCGTGTATCCAGACTTGCGGGCAAGCTCCAGCTCCGAAGCATACCAAGCATTGCGGTTTCGTGCCATGTCAAGTTCTTTCAGGATCGTCACGGTTTGCGAGTTGCGGCCTGATGACCGTCTTGCCAAGGGGTTGCCGCTAGCCTTGCTCGAGGGCGGTGGTGGGGAAGTCGGGCGACCGCCTGGGATACCTCCGGTGAGCTTCTCAGTAGTGCTATCAATGGAGGCTGCGTTGCGCGAGCGGGGTTGCTGCTGCTTGGCTCGCAGGGCAGCTGGCGGGCCGTTGTTGGCAATAGCGGCGACAATTGAGGCGGTGGCTTCCGATGCACCGGGTGCTGTTGCTGGTGCTATTGATGTTGCTCCTGACGGCGCTGGTGGCAGTCCTCCTTGCGGTGCTGCTGAGATGGGAGATGTGGTGACATCAGTCCGCAGCGGTGGGCCTCGACTGCCTTGTTGGCTGGGTGCGCGTCTGTCGCCATTGGGGATCGGGCCATCGGGATCCCGCAAATAATCGCGAGTAATCGGTGACTGGTTCTGGCTGGAGTTGCTGATGACAGGTGAGCTTGCGTAGTTGCCACCTCTCTCTGTTGATGCGGCGCGGGACCGCTGTGCCTGGGTGGGCTTTGGAGGCTGGCCTTGAGGAGGAGGGCCTGCTGGGGGGGAAGCGGCAGCGGATCTGAGAGGGAGCTTTGAGCTAACACCATTAAGCGCATTAACTGGGGACGGGGTGCTGCCGTCGTTGCGGATTCCGTTGATGGGACTGCTCACAGGCGGTGCGTTTAACCGCTTGCGGTCACCCAGTGGACCTTGTGAACCATCGCGAGATGCGATTTGCCGTGTAGGATCACTGGGACGGCGCGCAGCTTGTTGTGGCGGCGCATTCTTCATGGTAGCTGGTGAGTTTTGGCCGGCCTGGCCAGTCTGCGAAACTTGTGCGTCATTTGGATACCGGATCTTACTGGTGTCGAGAACGTAGACGAGTGCGAGGTCGTTGACAGCTGCGGTTGCGGAACTGGGCTCGCCACCAAGCACGACGATGTTCTTGCCCACGGCAGTCATGCTGTGGCCGGACCGCGGCGACGGTGAGGGGCCCATGTTCTGGAAGGTGTACCACCGGCGGGACGAAATGCGGAAAGCAGCAAGGTCGCCGAGGTCGGAGCCATCCTCTGTGCGACCACCAAAGATGTACATTACGTCGTCGACAAGAGCTGCAGCGTGACCCTCACGCTCAACAGGGATATAGCCGATACAGTCGAGTTGGGACCAAGCGTTGACAGCCGGATCATAGCACCAAACATCGTTAAACCATTGGAAGCCGTTTGTACCTCCGAAGAGGTACATCTTGTCATTGTAGGACACGACGGAGTGGTTCGTTCTTGCTGGTGGCATCTTGCCCTGTATCGCACTGTTATTGTCGCTGGTAGAGAGAAGCATTTCCCACCGGTTGTTGGGCATTTGGAGCTGGTTGAGGTCAAAGGCTGCGAGGTCGTTCATGAAGTAACCCTCCACCTGGCCACCAAAGATATAGATCTTGGAGCCTAGTATGTTGAGAGAGTGGCCATACCGCCCAGATGGCCGTGGGCCGGATGGCAGTGCTCTGGACCATTGTCTTGTAGCTGTTGGAAGTCAGTAGGTACTCAGAAGGCCATTTCGCAAATCTAGCTTGGGGCAAGCAGACTTACATGTGTTGAGGAGATAGAGGGTCTCGTCGAGAACATCGCTCTCCTCGATCTTGGTGTCACCACCGTAGACGATGAACGCATTGCCGACGAGTAGACTGGAGTGGCCCACTCTGGGGCTCGGGCCTTCTGAGGTTGTCGCGAGCTGGTAGCACGACATAGCACCACCAGCCTCGATCATCCAAAGGTCGCCCTTGACGGTCTGGCTGTTGATCAGGCCGCCCATGACGTAGATGTCGCCCTCTTTTGAGCCGGTCGCGTTGACAGCGGCGCCATACCGGGGGAAGGGGCTCATTGTGGAGTTGGTGTAGGTTAGTCGCCGTTGCGACCAGGGGTAGAGCGACATGTTCGGGTTGCCTAGCGTTGGGCCAGGGCCATTACGGTACTAGACGAGGGCAAGAATGTTAGAATTGGTCAGGGGCAGGTGAGAGCGCACAGTGGCGACGACTCCATGTGCAGCGACTGGGTGCATGTAGCAAAGGGAAATGTACCTGTATGTCATTGGACTGTTGAGAGGTGTTCTGCTCGGGCCGGCGGCCACTGGCGGCCTGGTCCGGACTTGTTGTACCGTCATTATGTTCGGTGTTGGAGTTGGAGTTGAGACTGCCTGTGGGTGTTGAGCGCTGGACTGCAGACTTCTCCTCGCGGGCCAAGCGCGAGGCATTGGTGCTGGTGATGGACGACTGCTGTGAGCCAGAAGCCGGGGGGCCTTCACGGCTGGAGAGGACTCTGTCCTTTTCGCGCTCCTGGTTCTTCTTGGACTTGAAGAGGAACGCCATCGCGCCGAGGCGTGTGCGGAGCGGCGCACGACGAAACCAGAGGCGGGGGACGAGACGGGGAAACTAGGACGGGAGCTGCAGACGCTCGGTTGGGCTGGTCGTGGCTATGGTAGCTAGATTTGCGTGTACGCAGCCGCAAAGGCGTTTTGTGTGTGATCGATGAACGAAGCCGGGCCGAGATAGTGTGGCGACGGTAGAAAGGGGCGACGGACGGTGATAGGGCGCGCGAGCGGACAGGCTAACGGGAGGGCGAATGCAGCCAACAGCAAACTGACGCGGGTAATTGCTGGCGTATTTTTGGCGTATTGTGACTGTGAAAGAAGGGGAGGTCGACCCGATTCGTGATGCCGGAGGAAAGACAGGAGGTTTTGGTCGAGAACGGATAGAAATCGAAAGGTCGAGGAAAGAGGACGCTCTCGGAGGTCGCTTCGTGTCGCGGGAAGAGAAGACAGGAGCAGAAAGAAACCGAGTCCAACAGAAAACAAGGAACAAATGAAAGGGACCCGTGGTAGGTTCGTCAAGGCCTGTCGTGTCCGTCGTGGTCAATAAAACAAAAGATGCAAATGTGCGCAAAGAAGGCTGGGGAAGGGGGGGACGGAACGAGAGACAAGACGGCCAAAGGGGGAATAGGGGGGAGAGACAAAAAGAGACGAAAAAAGGAGACACGGCGAAAAGTATCCTGGACAGCGGGCCGTAGTGCGTGTGTGACTTGGACTGATGGTCGACTAGTGCTAATTGCTTGGTGCTTGGTATGTGGCCGACAGCAGTGAGAGTCAAGTCAGTAACGACGATGGCGGCGGTGGTGGAGCTGTGCGTTTGAGATGGCTGGGGTGCCGAACGGTGGGTATTGAAGTGCTGTGCTGTGCTGGAGGAATAAGAAAGCAGGCACACGAGATGCACCAGTGAGCGAGAGAGCCAGTGAGACAATGAGACAGTGAGAGGAAAAGCGGGCGTGCGGGAATGCCAGGGACCAAAACTGGGCCGGTTCAGGGCAAAATAGCCATGGAACTGAGCGGGCAGAGTGCTCGTAGCGCAACGGCGATAGAGGCAAGAAGAGAAGTAGATGACTATCTCGGCTGGTCCGCTGTGGAAAGGGGCAGCAGAGACCAAAAGCGAGTAGACGAGCGGGCTGTTGAGCAAAAGAGAGGCTCCGTCATTCGTCGTATATTCTAGCGTGGAGCGTGGGAGCAGGGAGGTGGTTTAGTGTTTGGCTGTGCTTTAGTGTACTCGGATGTACTCTGTCAGAGTTCACGAACACGGTTCGTGGATAGGAATAGGGGCGCGCCGGCTATGAATACACGACAGAACAGCCGAGGGTGAGGGAGAAGAGTGAAGCCCCAAAATGTACAAAACGAAGGAGGAGATGGGATGCAGACGTGATTGCAACAGGCCGTGGTTTGTGGGCTTAGCAGGCAGGTACGCAGGGCGTTCTTCCCTCGAATCCTGCAGAGAGGAAGGCGCTGTCTTGCGAGGGAGAAGGAGCGATGGGCACCTAGCATACTCGTACATATAACATAAGATAAGATTACAAAACACTTGTACAGACATCTATTTTAGACATAGACAGAGACAGCACAGGACAGGGGCTGGAGTGGCAGAGTGGCAGGAGTGGTTGGATGCAAGCCATAAAAGGAAACAGCGACCAGCCGCGACTAAAAGAGGCTAGTGGGGACCTTGTCACAGTCGCCCCTGCCGTTATTTTTGGATTCGGTTTCCAGCGTCTTTGTCGTGTGAAGCATGGTGAGCAGTGAGAAGAAAGAAGATGCTGGGCCATGCAGCTGCAGCATGCGCATCGGTTGTCCTGATCTTTGTTCGACTGGCCCAACAAGCACGCGTACTCTACAAGCATGTTTCGTTTCTGAGTGCTCCTCAGTTTACAGCATCGCAACTGTTGTTGGCCGGCGCATGTGCTGAACAGGAAATAGGGGGAGTGGGCACGCTGCCGATCGATTGCAGGGGAGAATTCAGATGGAATAAGATTCTACGAGTAAGAGAATAAGGGAATACGGAGTAAGATAATAAGAGAATCAGAATAGACGGCATTGCTCAGCGGCAGGCCTGTCGCCTGTATCAGATGTCTCTGCATTACGCAATGGCGAGATTGATGTGCATCTGCATTGTGTAGTAAGCAGCCGGTCTCAGAAGGTGCTGTCGGTCGCTCTTTCTGTTTGATCATTGTGAGATCTTGATAACAATCTTATCACTGACCTGCCGGATCGTCCCTTCTCTATCAAGCACGACGCTCTTTCCTTTGTCATGTCTCCCTTGTTAGCCGCCGTCTAGCATTTCCCGCCATCTTCAGCAATTTACTCCGAGCAATGGCCAAGGCCCGTTGTCCGTTAAACACACGTTTCTTCTCGAGTGACGGCCCATAATTTGTTTGACGGTGGTTGGTTTGTGGGGGGCGGACAGTGCCCTTGCAGCAGCTAACAGCGCCTGTACGGGTAGACACAGCACTAGGGCACGGCACTGACAGCCTGTTTCTACGTCGCCTGTTCGCATATCACATTCTTCACAGCACTCCGCTAGACATGAAAGAAACGCCGAGACGGAGTCCAACAGAGCAGGCCAGAGAAGAAAGGAACACATGAAGGAACACAGAAGCCCCATCGTAAAGAAGGAGAATGCTGTTGGTTCAGTGGCCGCGAGGCGGGAGGACATCCCAGCGTCGTATTAGCGAAATGGAGAAAAGGAAGTTTGTATTTTACACATGAGAGTAACAAGAATAGGATAGACGTGAAATGAGTGGCCTGGATGGGCATGCCAGACTTGAAACATATCCACTGTCTCGTTTCTACCACTTGTCAGAATGCCTATGAATGGCTCGTGCAGCTGTCTTACTCTGCTGTATCTTTATCTCGAGCGCAGAGGAAATCAGTGCTGGAATTATCATGTGAGTCGGTCGGATGACACTGCACATCTAGGTGGTAGACATCTAAGAAGACATGTGTGATATCATATGTCTAAGCAATGATAATATACTACGACAAACAAAACAATTATGTGATGATCAACTGCGTCCTTGACCGGGATACTGACGGGCGGTCTTATGATTCTTGTTTATATACGTGAGGAGACGCGAGGTGGGATCAGGGATGAGATGAAGTCATCTAGTCCCGTACGCTATGGATATAGTTGGCAGTGTGATGACATAGCCCCAGAAAGTTGGCCGAGTGTCTCTGCTCCAGTGGTCGTACCATTGACAAGCCTTGCTATGCCAGAGCTTGTATCTTAGTTCTACGCGGCTCTCATGGATAGGACGTTTTCCTCCGCGAGCATGTTTTGAACAGTTGCACTGAACCCGAAGAGATGTTTGAAGATAAAATCAATGTAGCAGTTTCGACGGCTCCCCATTAGTCCTAGACCTGCATGCTATATGCAGTGTACCTGCAGGAGGAAAGGGGACTACCCACGGACATAATGGCCGCTATATTCGCCGTCTTTTTTCTCGGGTCTTTGTCTACTTCAATATGTTCAAGTAGGATACCTCGACGACGACAATACATAGAACGAGGAACGAATTATGCTATGATAATTGGTGTTGCGGCATGTACGAAGAAAGTTAAGATGCGTACTTCATAGTTTGCACGGAGTTTGTCGTGCATCTCCTATGTAGAATAATAACATTCGTTCCGTCTACAGCGTACATCCAGAGTATATCCCGTTGTAGACAGTTACTTCTGTTTGCCCCGTCGAAGAAGATTGCCAAGGTTGATAAATGCCCCAGCATACGACGCCGATACCGAGAATAACGTCTAGAAAGACCAGAATCCCCGTGCAAGTAAAAGCAGTCAAGGTGTTTATAGTTGACTTGTTTGAATTACATACAGCGATACTTTGGCCGTTGGTTCTTTTGCTGATAAGTGAGAAAAGGCATGTCTGACTTTGTGTGTAGAGAAGTCACTACGTCGTTCATTACCATAGCCAGTGTACAAGCATGCCATGTAAAATACCCTTGCGTGCTTTTGATCCCGGTCTCTGCTTTGCCGACTGCTTATGCCTGATAAAATATACTCAGCAGGCGATGTTTGGAAAACACAGAGAAGGATGCCGCAGTTTATCGATCGTTTCCGTTCTGATGGCCTTGATTCGGCTAGATGAATAGTCACAATATTGGTATCTTTCCATTGTAGCAGTTCTTTTGCAATGTGGTAACCGGACTCCTGCAGAGTATTTTGGTGTGCTCACAAATACGCATACATGCACGCCGTGTCGTACTCCGGGCGATGAGGACGGAAGTACACCTCGACATGTTTCTGCATGCTCAGTACATATACAGGCCAGACAAAGACGAGAGCAGCCCATACAGGCGCAGTACATCCAAACACTTAGCATTACGGCGTGGCTGATTATAGTCCGTGATTACAAAGCACCCCGAAAACGACCGCCAGGTCCGGACAACCTCCGGCATCACGAGGTATACAGGTTTGCAGGCTGGCATTGCTACTGCCCCAACGATTCCTCTGCACGTATTTCTGATACTCGAGATATCTCTGACGTTTTTTGTCGAAGCCATCGCAGCAAGATCTCACAGACACGGCATATACGGGCTGCCGTCACCTGGACTTGGAGTGCTGGGTTGTGCAGAACGTGGGACAGCATCGGGGCGCAAGCTTGTGTCGTTCATGCACCTCTCAGCTTGCATTTTGTAACCTGTAGAGGAATATTCTACATGAAATCTGTGCATGACACGCGGTGAGGTCTGCCTAGTTTGTCCCTCCATGGATGCGGTCCCTCTCGGCCTCACATTTCATTAAACACTACTCTAACTCTATTACAGCATATAATTCAGCTGTCAGCATTATTAAGATACTGTCTTTGATCTGTGCACAACCTCTACCCATGAGTATCTTCTTCTTCAACACATCGTGGGCGTGTGTCACTATGTCGGCGCCTCATCTAGACAACCTCACCTCGCCGTCGTCATCTTCCCCACTCTTGTCCTCTGGTTGTGTTCCCTGCCTTGTCGGCTCTGCTCTCGTGGTGATTATGAATGTCTATCAGCGTCCAGACCATGTCCTGAAACTGTCTTCAGCCGAGGACCAAGACTAACTTTAATAAGATGTGAAATCAATAATTCATAATATAAAAATATAAATCAAGGTTGTCTTGAGAGACCCGACAGACCACAGTGAACCGATCAATATCATTCTTATTGAGTTCACATCAGCCAACCCATGCTCGTCTCCAATATGCTATCGAGACATGTGCGTGCTGGGTTTCGTTTGATTAACTGTACTCGTGTCTCTGTGCCTCTTTGTAAGATGCGAGTATGTAATACAGGGCCCCATAAATCATGCAGGCGCCCATTGGCCCAGCGTTTCTGGTCCGTGCCCGGTCCGTGTCACCGCGGTCACGAGGCCCATTTTTAGCGCGTCACATTACCTCTCGCTACAGCTGTTAGTCAGCCATGCCCCCTAGCGATACCTGGCATTCCGGCGAGCTTAGCTGTAGCTTCAAGTATCGAGCTAGCTGTCTCGCCCGCTATTGCCCGCCATTGCCCGCCGATTGCCCCCTATAACTGTAGATTTCGGCAGCTTGGCCGGTCGCACCAGCCTGTTTGTCTCTCTATGGAGGCTCTAACCTCCCTATCTCGCCTGCTGCGCCCGCCCGTTCCCTGCCTACTCTGCGCCTTCCTTTCTCGTGACAATCCGCACCACACCACATCCGTCCGATTTGCGGCAAACCCGATTCATCAGAGGTCCAATCCAACCCGACCGCGATCAACCCGGCATCGTCCAGCATCCCACCACACGACATTGATGGTGAGTAATTGCTGTTTGCTACATCTTCACCTCCCGTTTACACATTGTTCGCATTCGGTTGCCTCCACCCCACTCTTGTTTTTCTTCAACCGCTGCCGGGCGCGTGGCGCAGAAACAGAGAGACGCAACACAAGCCGACGGATCCAAGCCAGGAGAGACAAGAGAAGGACACCGGAAGAGATAGGTCAGCGATCGAGCGTACACGCAGCGCACAGAGAGGAGGTACGGGTACCAACGCAGACAAGTCGCAGACAGAAGAGGCGGCCAGCACGCGCGCACATACGGCGACAACCTGCTGTCCTCGTCGACGTGTTTCTCTCTGTCCCTTGTGCCGACCTCGTTCTGTCTCTTCTCTTTGACCCTTGACTGGATTCCTGGTGTGGCGATCTCGTCGCTGCCTTCGACTGCTGCCCGTTGCCATCGCATGACTACGTGCGTCGTACTGACAGCACCAGCTTTCCCCCTACTCCTATTCGCTGCTTCCCGCCGCCACCCTGCAGGCGTCCCATCATAAGACGCCAGCCCCCCCTAGCTGCCCTCTGCGTCGGCAGATCGACTCGCCCGTTTGTAGTCTCGGCATTCACTGTGTCTGCCCAAACGCCTGCGGCCCGGATGATCTGCATCTGAACTTGGCTACCAAGCGCGTCTAGCGATACTTTTGGTTCTGGCTTTTGGCATCACCGATTACGACGACGACATCAACGACATCAACGACATCGACGACATCACGCCGCCTGGTTGCGTCATGACTGTGCTCAGCAACCAGCATCCCCAGCCCAACACTACCTCTACTGCCTCTACTAATCACTCCGGCGCTACCATGCCGGCAC
Organism: Ophiostoma perfectum; assembly: GCA_029298845.1. NCBI lineage: Eukaryota > Fungi > Ascomycota > Sordariomycetes > Ophiostomatales > Ophiostomataceae > Ophiostoma > Ophiostoma perfectum. Next base: position 61,104 of record JANSLV010000099.1, on the reverse strand, counting down.
GCACAAACCTGCCCACCTCCGCCCCCTCTACAATGACGATGCAGAACGGCGCCCCCACCAGCGGGCAGCATCTACACTTTGCAGTCCCATCACAATTCCAGTCGTCAAACCAGCCCTCACGACCAGCACAGCCAGCGCAGCCAGCGCAGCCAGCGCAGCCGGCACAACCACCACAACCTCAGCAGGCCGCAGCCGAGGTCGACGTGTCGCAGCCTCCCCCGCCACAGGACAGCAGTAGCGGCGATGCTTCACGACGAAGTTCCTTTGGCGGCGGCGGCGGCCTCACAATGCGTGTCCCGGCAAAACATCAGCGGGTCGCGTCCGCATCCACGTCGGCTCTGCTTCTCGACGGCAATGAAGCTGATATTGCAGACCGAAGACAGAAGCGTCAGCTCCTCCAGCAGCAGCAACTCCAACCGCAGGCACAGGCACAGCGCCAGATTGTCATTCGCGAACACACCCGCAACGGCAGCCGCAACAACAATGGCCGACCAGGAGCTCAGAAACCACCACTGATTCGTTCCAAGAGCGATTACAGCCGCCATGCCGACGACGGTTCTGAATCTCTTCTTGAGAGCGGCGAGCTGAGCCGCTGGGGCGCCCGCCACGGATTTGAAGACCACTACCAATCCGAGGCCATCATCTCACACCTTGCTAACGTATGTCTATGTGCCCCGATCATTATCAAACAGCTTGCTAACTGTCTAGAACTGGTATATGTACTTCACCGACAAGCGCCACGAATCAAACGGCAAGCCAAAAGCACCCACACTCGAGCTCCAAGACTGGCGCATGCGCGATCGCCTTAAGACCGTGTCGGCCGTCATTGCCGTCTGTCTCAACATTGGCGTCGAGCCACCAGACCAGCTTCGCACGAACCCCGGTGCACGTCTCGAGGCCTGGCAAGATACTACCGTGCCACCTGTGCAGAAGGCCCTGGAGAACATTGGCAAGGCCCTCATCGGCCAGTACGAGGCCCTTGCTCTGCGGCCGCGCTATAAGCACTACCTCGACCCATCTGTGGAGGAGACAAAGAAGTTCTGTATCTCACTGCGGCGCAACGCAAAGGATGAGCGTGTGCTGCTGCACTACAACGGCCACGGTGTGCCTAAGCCTACGGCATCCGGCGAGATATGGGTCTTCAACAAAAACTACACACAGTATATCCCAGTGTCTCTATACGACCTGCAGCAGTGGCTGCAAGCCCCGACAATCTTTGTATGGGACTGTTCCGAAGCTGGCAACATTCTTACCAACTACCACCGCTTCGTCGAGAAGCACGAGCAGGAGGAGAACGAGAATGCACTCAACGATCCCAACTACGAAAAAACAAACTATCGGCCATACATCCACCTGGCAGCCTGCGCCACAAAGGAGAACCTACCGACAAACCCGCTCATTCCTGCCGACGTGTTCAGCTCGTGCCTGACAACCCCCATGGAAATGGCTCTCTGGTTCTTCGTGCAGCAGAACCCGCTCAAGATGTCGCTGACGCCTGAGCGCGCAAAGAAACTGCCCGGTCGCCTCCAGGACCGCCGCACGCCCCTCGGAGAGCTCAACTGGATCTTCACTGCCATCACTGACACCATTGCATGGACGACACTCGACCGCCCTCTTTTCCGCCAGTTCTTCCGCCAGGATCTCCTCGTGGCGGCTCTCTTCCGCAACTTCCTCCTCGCACAGCGCATCATGTCTGTATACAACTGCCACCCTCAATCCTACCCCGAACTCCCCGACACACGACAGCACCCCCTATGGGCAAGCTGGGATCTTGCTGTCGACCAGACACTCGACCAGCTCCCCATGCTTGAGCGCAAGGAGGCCGGCGAGATCGAGTACGAGTACCGCAACTCGACTTTCTTCTCCGACCAGCTCACCGCATTTGAAAACTACCTGATCTGTGGCGATGCGATGCAGCAGAAGCCCCCAGACCAGCTGCCTGTTGTGCTGCAGGTGCTTCTGAGCCAGCAGCACCGGGTGCGTGCGCTCATTCTGCTGGGCCGCTTCCTCGACCTCGGCCCCTGGGCGGTTCAGTTGGCTCTGAGCATCGGCATCTTCCCCTATGTCCTCAAACTTCTGCAGTCGGCAACGTCTGAGCTCAAGCCCGTCATGGTCTTTATCTGGACACGCGTGCTTGCGGTGGACATCTCGTGCCAGCAGGATCTTATTAAGGATAGCGGCTACAACTACTTTGCCTCCATCCTGAAGCCAAACGAGGGTCTGCCTGTCGTTAACAACGACGAGCACAAGGCCATGTGCGCCTTTATTCTGGCGATGCTATGCAAGAACTACAAGCCAGGCCAAACGGTCTGCAACCAGACGGACATTATGACGTCGTGCCTGATCCACTTGCGCAACGAGGAGAACCCCCTGCTACGTCAGTGGTCGTGCCTGTGCCTGAGCCAGCTGTGGCAGGACCTGCCCGAGGCCAAGTGGCGCGGTATCCGTGAAAATGCACCTGCGAGACTAGCGTTCCTGACCAAGGACACGGTTTGCGAGGTGCGTGCGGCCATGCTGCACGCCATGACAACGCTGCTAGGTATTCCCGATCTGACCGACGAGGTGGCACGCGTCGAAGAGGCAATTGCGTGGACGCTGCTGGACATGGCCAACGACGGCAGTGCCATGGTGCGCAAGGAGCTTCTCGTATTCATGTCTCAGTTTGTCATGCGCTACGAGAACAAGTTCCTCGTGGCCGCTTTTGAGGAGCTGCAGGAAGAAAAGGAGTTCCTCATGTTCCCACCCCAGGACTCGGGCATGGGCGGCTACAAGGCGGGTCTGCACTATGTGCGCCCCGAGAACCGCACGCGCGATGGCGCCGTCAAGGAGAGCGCCCAGGGCCTCTCGTACAACACCATCTTTACCGCCTACTGGAAGCACATTCTGATTCTGTCGGTTGACCCGCACCCCGAGGTCCAGTCGCACGCCACGACCATTGCCGACTATGTCCACGACGCACTGCTAAGCTCCGCTGTTGGGGCACAGGCGCAAGCCCTCATGGATGAAATCCAGAAGAAGCACCGCCGGTTGATGATGAGACATGCACACGCTCCGGGTCTGCGGAACAGCGCGAGCCTGTCAGGAACTAGTGCCAACGGCTCCATGAATGGCAGCAGCCTTATGAACGGCGGCTTGGCAGGTGGCATCAACGGTGGCGGCAGCATCAACGGAGGCAGCATGAATGGTTCGCCGTTGCAGTCTCCTGGCCTGCTGCGCCGGACAGTCAGCACACTATTCTCTCCTTTCTGGGGTGCCGATCCCCAAGCTGTCGGCCACTCGCCCACCACCAGCGGACCCCCAGGCTCGTCCCACGGCGAGCCCCCCTCTTCACCCGGCCTGCTGCGGTCGGCATCGACCTTCCAGAGAGGGTCCGGCCGTGCACGTGGACTTGTCGGCGCGACACCCGACTTTACACCTCCCGAGGACAGCGAGCGCGAATTGACCATGTCGCCATACAATGTCGCCAAGGAGCCGGTGTCGCCTGGATTCGCAAAGGATGCTGATGCCGAGGCGAACTCGATGCCCCTTGCCAGCGTGTTCCTGGACTGGTCCACCGAATACTTCCGCGAGCCGCAGATGCGCGGCATGGAGGCTGAGGAGCCCGGCAGCACCGAGTACAATGAGCGTCTATGGCGGCGTGCGCGCAACGAGGCGACACTCGTGGACACGCAGCCGCAGAAGCAGTATGCAGGCACCCACAAGTGGAACAATCAGCTGAGAATCATCAACAATGGCTCGCAGCCATCACGCATGGCGTTCCACCAGTTCGAGGACCACCTTGCTGTCGCAGACGACGGCAATACCATCCAGGTCTGGGACTGGAAGGGGGTCGAGAAGCTGAGCCGATTTTCCAACGGCAACCCGCCTGGCTCGCGCATCAGCGACATGAAGTTCATCAACGAGGACGACCAGGCCTTCTTGATGGCGGGCTCGTCGGACGGTGTGCTGCGCGTGTACCGGCACTACGACTCGTTTTCCAAGGTGGAGCTGGCGACATCGTGGCGCGCGCTGACCGACATGGTGCCGAGCAATGTGCACTCGGGCATGGTGTTTGACTGGCAACAGGTCACAGGCAATGTGCTTGTGGCAGGCGATGTGCGGGTGATCCGGGTGTGGAGTGCCGGCCACGAGGCGTGTGTCGCGGACATCCCGGCACGGTCGGGCTCGTGCGTGACATCGCTCACGAGCGACCAGATGACCGGCAACATTTTCGTGGCGGGCTTCGGTGACGGTGCCGTGCGTGTGTTTGACACGCGCATGCGGCCGCAGGAGGCCATGGTGCGCAAGTGGAAGGACGACTCGGACCGTGTGTGGATCAAGAGTGTTCACATGCAGCGCGGTGGCCAGCGCGAGCTTCTGTCAGCGGCGCGTGATGGCAAGGTGAAGCTGTGGGACATCCGCAGCGAGTACCCGCTCAACGTGATCCAGACGACGACGACGGCCGACGGCACGACGCTGCGCACGGCAAGCACGCACGAGCATCTGCCGGTGTTTGCCGTGGGCACGTCGAACCGCGCCGTCAAGGTGTTCAACCTGGACGGCCGTGAGCTGTCGCGCATCGAGCCGTACTCTGGCTTCCTACAGAGCCGCACGGGCCCGATCTCGGCGACGGCGTTCCATCCGCACAAGATGACAATGGGCTGTGCGGCGCGCGGCGACTCGCACATCAACCTGTTCTCGACCTCTGATGAGCGCGCCTTTGACTAGGGGCCGTCCGCGTTGGGAGGCTAGCTCAAGCTGTAGCCAAGAAGGCCGACGGAAGTGCCTGGACATGTCATGCGTGCGTTGGGAGTTGATCCCGCTTCTCTGATCTTGGTCTTTTGTTTTTCTCCCTCTCATCCTTCTCATTTCTATCTATTATACTTCCTCTTCCTCTTTCTCTCTTCTTTTTCTTCTCTTGCTCATTGTTTACCTCCTCGCATCCATACCTCTTCCTCTGTTCTGCTTATACACGTTTTCGCATACTTTCTTAATATCCGCCTGCTCTGTCCCGCGGTCTACTCTCTTGCATATTATTGCTTCTCATTGTCTCGTTTGTCGATGGTCCTTTTCAGGACAGGATGTTGCCTTCATCATACCACTTTTTGTTTTCGCTTGCACGATATGGCGTCCCCTAGTCACGCATTTACTGTTGTTTGCTGTTACTTTCAGACCTAATACAATGCCATACCATTCATACTTCTCTCTGTGCCTTGCCATTATCCCTGATTATCGTCTCATGCTGTCATCAACATCGTCGTCTCCTTCTTATACTCGATGCCGGCTCTTCTCCTCAACAACAAGCTCAATAGCCATATCCGATATGGTGTAATGGTCAACATCCGACGCTCTCACCGTCGAGCTCGGGGTTCGATTCCCCGTATCGGAGCATATACTTTATTTTTTGCCATCTCGTGAATTTTTCCCTCTCTAGTTTTCTTTTTTCCTCTTTGCTAATTGCTTCAATTTTTGCTAGTCATGTCTCCACAGTGGCTCCGTTATTAGTTACACCCAGCCGCCCCATCCACCTCACTCTCATGACTCTCAGCTCGTTCTTTACTAACTGCATAGATTAAAGAATTAATCAGTACAGCTAGAAACTCTTTTATTTCAGGGCCTTGAGGTTTGAATCAATGAGTACGCCTACTAATTGAAGTCGGAGTGCTGACATAAGCTTTTTGTATGCTGGCTAACGTCACAGGTGCACGGCCTTGACAATATCCGCAGAAGAAGGCATTGCAGTGCTGGCCGCCCCCGGGACGACATCCAAGCTGTTTCAGAGCGCAACCGGTCTCCTCTTGCGGCACTCCGAGTCCCTGAACAAGGCATTGATGAGGTTCGGTCCGCTTTTGCAACGGCAGACGATATGACGCTCAAGTCGGCCACGCCCGTGGCCGGCCTCGACGAGACACTGACAGCTTTGTTTCCAGGCATGGCTGTTTCTACCTAGCAGCTAGCATTGAACCGCGCCGCATGGCGTTGGGATGAGCCTTACAACTATATCGGCTGCACGCTCGCATATGCTGAAGTGCGCCTTGTGCTGGCACAGGTGTTATACCATTTCGATCTGGAACTGGCCGATACGAGATCGACTAGCTGGGCCAGAAAGCTAACACCTGCTGGGATTGCCCGCAATGCGTGTCCATTTTAAGTCTGTTCAAAATAGTTCACGTAGTCTCATTATGTCCACTATATCTAACGTATGGCAGTCTACGGGAATGTACCTTTGGCAGGTCCAAAGTAGCCGCGCTCCGGGAGCGGCATGATGCCGACACTGCTGCCGTCCACGCCGGCGGAACTGACGGTGTTGCCCCACCACTTGAGGCTGACCGGGTTGTACCCAATAGCAAAGAACATGACGAGCGCGCTGACGGCCACGCCGGCTGTCAGGGCCGCCGACAGTGTGTAGTTGTAGCGCTCCCACCACGCAAGTCGGTGCCGCGGCATCCAGTACATGAAGATGAACGACAGGATAAAGCCGGGTGTCTTGTACGACATGTTGGACGGTGCCCAGTGCTGGATGCCCTGCAGCACGAGCACCGGGTTGAGCCAGAGCAGCGAGGCGACGAACGGAAACAGCGTCTTCTCCATCAAGCCAAAGCTGCGCGTAGATACCTTCTTCTCCAGCCAGAGGCGCACGCGCGGCAGGTAGATGGGACCGTAGCCCTGGCCAACGAGGAAGATGACGGCAACGCCAAAACCGATGAGGAAACACCACTTGAGCAGCGGGTAGAGCGAGCCGAACATGCGGTTCGACCCGAGCAGCCCCCACATCAGCGAGCTCGCATACATCGGGTTGCCGTCGTTGGCACACGTGAAGCGGCTCGGCTGGTCCGCCGTGCAGAGGCCCTGGACATGCTCGATGATAAAGTTCTGCGTCGCCACGGCGACAAAGCAAGTGATGATAATGGTGCCGATCTGGCCGCGGAAGACGGCGCGCGGCGCAATCTTGACATAGTGTGCCATCTTGTTGTCCTGCACATAGTTGTCGCCATAGCCCGCGAGCGCCCACGAGCCGAGCGTCTGCGCAAACAAAAACGCATTAGGCTTGCCCGGCAGCAGGTAGCCCGTAATAACCTCGATGAGGGAGCCGAGACCCAAGTTTGTGCCAGTCGTGGCCGACAGAAAGGACAGCGGCACAGCAAACACGAGGTTGATCCCGAGCAGCAAGAACACGAGCCACACCGGCGTGTCCATCGGGTATATTTTCAGGAATACAATGGACACGATGAGGGCGCCCAGCAGGATGGCGAGAAACCACCAGTCGGGAACTTCCTTGTAGCGCGCCATGAGGCGGCTGTGCACATCGGTCGCGTTCTCGTAGTTGCCCTTGCCGTAGCGGAGGCCCTTGTAAAAGTCAATGTACGCATTCGACACCGTCTTCCACTGGTTGACCATGATGTACAGGAAGTAGATGGGGTAAAAGGCAAAGTTGCCTCCGACCGTCAGGATGTAGCCCGCCGTGTAAAAGGGCGGCGAGTACTCCTGGTAGAGCGCCTCGACGAATGTGTTGTTGACGATGACATTCTGCACGACAAACGACGTGCCGTTGTTGGCAAAAGCCGATGACGAGTTGATGGGCAGATACGCCGTGTTGTACATGTTGCTGTAGTAGATACCGAGGATGATCAAGCCGCCCAGCAGGCTGCCGGCGTACATTGTTGCCGTGCTGAAAAAGGGCTGTGCGAGTGCGGCGTACGACGACGTCGCGACGTTCCAGTCAAAGGTGGTCAGCGGGTTGAAGAGCCCCAGCCCCAGCGACGAGCCGGTGAGGATAGCCAGTGTCACGTTCTTTGGGGCGATCCAGGTCATCCAGTTGAATGTCGAGAGCGCCGTAAAGAGGTAGCCGGGCAGCCAGTAGTAGAAGAACATGCCGACGGCACAGTAGAAGAAGAAGCGGTAGCGCGAGATGGTCCAGCCGTTGGCCGACTCCTGGTGGCCGCCGTGGGCTGCATCGGGCCGCGTGAGCGCGCGGTTCATGGCAAGGATGGGCAGCACCGTCGGCCACAGCGCCTTGACGGGGTACACACTGAAGCGGCGCAGGTAGCCGGCAAAGCCCATGCCCATGAGCTGCACAAAGAACGTCAGCATGAGCTGGTAGCCGAAATTGACAAACGTCTCGCCATAGTACACAGGCATGCGCTGCACGAGGATCATGGTGTAGGCATTGGTCGTGTAGATGGCAACGTTGTAGGTGATGGTGGAAAACATCTGCTCCTTGAACGTCCAGGGACCCGGGTTAAGCGAGTGCCGCGTGCCCCAGACCGTCACACCCCAGTCGGGAAGCACAAACACCAGGAATTTGGCACAGGGGTACAGCAAGATCTGGATGACGGAGCCCGACAGGCTGATGGACGGAAAGCGACTGTTGAAGAAAGTGGCGATAAAGGTGCCGACAACAGCCCAGCTGACGCCGAGAAAGTAGGCGCGGATAGTCTCGACCGGCACGTTTTCGTCGTCCAGGGGATCGGCGACAGCGCGCACGCCCGGGTACGGCGACGAGTAGCGCAGCATGGCGGCATCGATGCGCAGATCGCGGCCGTAAAAGGGGCCGTACTGCTTGGGGCCCTGGCTGACGAGGCGGCTCATACGCTCGCGCATATCCGAAGGAAAGTTCCAGTCGTCCGAGTGGAAGCGCAGGCCCTCCTGGACGATGGCATAGGCCTCTTCCTCGGACATGCCGTTGACGCAGTCGCGGATGTAGTCGCCCTCGCCGTTGGGGGCCAGCTCGGCGAGCAGCTCGGCGGGGATCTGGTCGCCAAAGCGCTCATCCGACGCGTAGTTCTTTTCGGGGTCGGGCACGGCAGCGGTAGAGATGCCAGTACCAGACTTGTCTTGCAGAGCAGGGCCGTCCCCGGAAGTCGGCCGAGGGCCATCCCGGTCAGCCATTGGCGTGGTAAAGTAGCCCAGAAGTGGCTATGGCGAGTGAGCACAATACTGCTGCTTGCTGCTTCTTGCTCCTTTCTTATTCAGCACGAACGTGCTTGTAAAGAAAATCAGTAATCGAAAATACTATATAGCCTCTTCGAAAGCAGAGCGAGTCTCACGGCAGCTGTAGACCTGTCTCGCTTCTCTGTTCCGATCTGCGGGTATATGCAGGCATATATATATATACCGAGATTGGCGGCACTCTGCACATATGAACTGCATCGTTATCACATCTTGCCACATTACAATCTAGACGGCTGCAGTGTGTCAGCAAAAGAACCTCCTCATCCCTCACCTGCAGAAGTCAGGCGAGTGAAGAAGATGATCATTCACAAAGACGGATAGCGCGTTGCGAGGAGGGGGGAGCGTGGCAAGCGGCAGCATGTAAGTCGGATAAGCAAGACGGGATAGGCTATGGGGACGCGGAGGTGATAAGTACTGAGGGGGCCAGCACGTTGGTCGTTGGCGACTACGCGATAGACGGGGTTATCGTATGCTACGGTTCACTACTGCATACAACTGTATGCCTACAATCATACATGGACTGCATGTAACTCTGAACTCTAGCTGTTGTCGAGGCCTGTCGTCACCGAGACGGTAGGAAGCTATCTCGCGGTGCGGGCAACTATTGGACGGCTCTCACTACCTCGGCCTTTGATGAGATAGACAAGCATCCTATATGACCTTACCGTGGAGGTCCTCTCATTATATATGCAGAGACATGACTTGATAGGTCTCGCTAGTCGATGGATCTTCAACGTCCTCTTATCAGCCGTCACTCGGGTCTAGATCCCAGATCACCTACGGACTACTGTACCAGCAATTCTATCGGAGAATACGCAAGCACTTTCTATCCGTTGTTGTTCCCATCGTGCGACTCCAGCCAAGTAGCTCCAACAGTAGACTCGTTATGAATACTCCGTAGAGAGTCGTACATCGACGGTCTGTCCAGTGTGACCTTCTCCGCAGCGATGGGCAGCAGGATATCCCAATCAGGAAGGTGATTGTCTCTCTGTCTTTATGCCCGTATCCCTCACTCTCGCCATGTGTCAAGGCGTCTGTTCGTTGTTCAACTGTTAAGTATTGAACGATGGCCTCCACGATGAGAATCAGTCGCGTGATGGTCATACAGCTTTACACGGTTCTTTTTACCAAGAGAAAGACCAGTACAACGCAAGAGATACCATATGTAACATACCACGTCGATAGCAAGTCAGGTTTGACGGGCTGATATCAAAGACAGAAGCAGGTAACATAGATAGAAAAGAGGTAACATTGATAGAGAGAGATATCATAGATAGAAGAGATATCACTGCATTGATACAGATACAGATACAGATAGCCGGATATCTGCTACTGCCGGACAGTACTGATAATCGCCGACGTTGCAGTGTGGGTGGGACAGTCAATCTCGAGCACAGCATCATTGGTCCTTGATCATCAATAATTGGTCATTAGTCGTATTATTTGGTACTGGCTATGTACACAGAATCCATCTCAACCCTGTCACGGTCTATGCAAAGATAGTGCCGTCATAGTCCTTGCCGTCGTACGGGCTGGTCAGCGTGTAGTTGCCCGTGCAGGCAAACGCATAGTTGGCCAAGGCCGTGGCGTTGGCCTGGCTCTTGAGGAAGTCGTTGACGCCACACAGTCCGTCGGTGCGGCCCGCACAGCCGCCGCCGCGGATCGTGTGCAGCGGCAGGATGCCGTTGTTGAGGCGCAGACGCAGGAACTTGTGCTTCGCGTTGGCGGCGCTGTAGCCGGTCGTGGCCGTGTTGGAGTAGATGGTCGTGTGCTCCGTCTCCGCAACGGGGTTGGCCGAAGCACAGCCGTAGACCTCGGCCACCAGGTGTCCGCCAAAGGGCGTCATCTGCGACAGCACAAAGCGGCGGTCCCGCTTCGGGGGGAACTGCTTGACGTTCGGGGGGTCCTTGAAGTAGTCGAGCGACATGGCGGCGAGCACCGAGATGATAATGTCGTCGTGCGAGAAGTCGGCATAGAACTTGGCGCCGAGCGGGAAGTCCTTGGCGTTGTTGGTGATCGTCGAGTTGACCGACGAGTTGCTCACGGGGATGTACTGGTTGGTGAGGCGCGCAATGAACTCCTGCAGGTAGCCGATACCCTGGGCGCGGCCGGTGGGGTTGCCGTAGCTGTAGTCAAAGTAGTACTCAGCATCGAGCGTGACCTCAAAGGCAGCCCACTCGTCGAGCGTGAAGAGCTTGCAGAACGCCGAGTCGCCGAGGTAGGCCGTCTCGTACGCGCACAGGCTCTGCATCGCATACGTGTCGTTGGTCGTCAGCGTGAAGCCCTTGGGGGCGTACGGCTGCAGCCGGGCCGTCGCCGCCTTGAGATAGCGGCCGACGTACGGCCACATGTCCCAGTCGCCGAGATCAATGATGGGCTCGAGGCCGTCGTTGTGGCAGCTGTCGTACGCGGCGAGCGTGTTGTTCTCCGTGCCGCCCTCGGGGATCACGACAACGTCAAAGGGTGCCGTCCAGTTTGCCAGCGTCGGGTCGGGCGTGGTAATGGGCTGGTAGCTGGGGCCGAAGAATCCCAGCGCCCACGAGATCTGCGAGTTCCAGATGCGGCTCTGGCTCGTCGTGCGCAGCACGGGCTTGCTCTTCTGCTCAAGCGCGGCCGGGCTGCTCGCGTTGTACGAGACCTGGCCGACAGTGGCATTGTACAGCAGGCGGCCGTACTTGTTCCAGAACGCAACACCGTTGGAGAACTCCGTTGTGGCACCGATGCCCGTGAGGTACGACTGGCTCAGCAGGTACTCGTACTTGTTGAGGAACGACAGCGAGCCGGTGAAGCCGGCCTTGCTCTTGCTGGTCTTGGCGATGGCGGCCGCGACCTTTTCGGCAAAGGCCAGGTCGTTGGGGGCGTCGTCAAACTCGCCGGTGCCGAAGCGCTGAGCGTGGCGCTGCAGCACGTGGGCCTGCTCGAGGCCACAGCCCTCGGGCACACCGACGTCATGGACGCCAAAGACGTTCTCCTCGTTGTCGGCATACGGCGAGAGCTGGCCCCAGTGGCGCGAGATCACGCTGAGATCGGTGGCCAGGGTGGTGCACATGGCCTGGCCCGTCAAGGCCAGCAGGAGAGTCTGTGTCTTCATGGTGGAGGGAGGGCGGGGAGTGAAGATGAAGATGGGGAAGAGAGAGGAAGGGAAAGGAGCCAAAGCAAAAGGCAGTGAAGATCAGGGCCGGCTTATATTCATTCGCACATGGCAAAGGTGCGCGGTAAACCGCAGTGCGTGTTTACGAAGTACTGCTAGCAGCGTACCTGCGTGTGCTTTGTATGGAGCTCTACAAAACGCCACTATTCGTGCCGATCGCCATCAAAGAGTAGCGTTGAGGGCTTTTCGTCTTTTCTTCTTTTTCCTTGTATTTTCCTCTTCTTTCGCCGCTTCTTCTTTCTTTCTGTTTATTCATCTTATCTTCTGTCGTGTCTTCTATTTACACTTGTTTCTTTGTCTACATGTAGATATGGAGTAATACGACGTAATAATGCCGGGGTTTCCCTCTTCGTCTTCTGGTATCATCTTTTGATTTCTTCGAGTATCTTTATCTCTACAACTGTGTACTGTTTTCTGTCTGGCTCTCAATTGAGTCGCATGCCATCGATATGGCTTCTCCCATAGTTGCTAAGCAATAACAGCTCGCTAAGCAAGCATCATCTCATTCCATCTCAATCGAAAGCACGCGTGCCTCCGTCATCGCGATGCCTGATGCTTGACAAGAGCTAGGCAGAGTTACGAGCTGCAAGCTACGAGCTATGTACTATGAAATTCCTTCCCTCCCGAGCCGTCCAGCCGTTTGCACATCGCATCCTCCCATGCACCCAGACCCACGTGCATGGGTCCTGCAAGCGCACTGTTCCATCACGATGGAGGGCCATCGCCTGTTGGATGCAGGGCTGTAGCACAGTAGTCATAGTGTTCGCTGTAAGCCCCCACGGGTGAAGCGGCACGACCTCGGTCAGGCCGACGGCTCCGACGATAAGTGTAATATGAGATGCGAATGCACGGCGTAGGCGCAGCACCAAACGAGACATGCAATGCAGACTCAGCTCGAGCAAACGTAGGATAGCTTCGGTGAAGACCAGCGAGAACAAAGGCTGCCAGACAGGCTATCACACGTGGAGATGGAGCACCATCCATTGGCCGTTGTGAGTAAGTTTTTAAAGAAAACGAAGGGAGAGAACGAAAGAGTGGACAAAGCGAAAAGAAAGTCGGACAGTTGGAAATCAACAGCGTCAACTGCCGCTGCCGTCGAGTCAAGCAAAAGCCAAGCCGTGGCGTTTTTAGTGGGAGCTTGTCTGGACGAGTCTTGGCTCTCGACTCAGTAGTGCTTCTGGCACCACCAGCAAGTCCCAGCCAGCTCACATAGTTACAGCATGTGATAGATCTTTCCCATCCCATCCCATCCCATCCTCGTCCTGTGCTGTGCCCGAATTCTCCTATCTCTACTCCATACTTCGTGTCTTATTCCTTGATCTGTATGGATTACACGACGACGTAATCACTGCTGCACTATCCCACAACAGGTTGGCTACAGGGTTTGCCGGTATCTCTTGGCTTTGATCACACGTCCAAGCGTCTCTCACCGAAGACTAAAGATACTTGATCAACAAAACGCCCAGAGTCTTCCGGCTTGGCCCTAGGGTCTAGTCCCTACGTCGCAATATTAGTACTGGCTCGGTCTGAAGACTCTCGTGGGCACCGTCTTGGGGTTGTATCTTACATATACGGGGTAAGTGGATAGCTGGATCAGGAAAGCAAAGTAATAAGAACCCCATCTCCCGGTGCTCAGCAGTGCAGCATGGTTATTCATTGTTTCGATATACCACAGTCACTTTGCGATATAGTCTAGACTTGCTATCTGCATTTTGCATACTCGGCCAATATTCGGTTGTTCATTGTTGTCGAGACTGGAAGCTCTTTGGCAAGAATGTAAATGTTTCAAGGTGAGTTTGTATTTCATTGGACACGCCACACCGCTGCGCATCGTCCAGGTTGCGTTCTCATACGAGCACTTCTCCTCGACCACCTTAACCCGGCTATACGAGTACAATCTGCCGCTCTTCACCGCCTGCACGGAACCACGCATGGACCGATCCAGCATTACTCGGCAGGGCGCTGGAGAAGCGCCGCGAGCAAACTCGGGTCGAGGATCTGGTCCTCCACAAGGCGGCCAGTCTCGCGGATCTCATTGCTACCCACCTGCTCGTAGCGGACAAGGGTCGGCACGTTGGTGACGTTCCACTTCTTGCGGTAGACGTTGTCGGGACGTCTCCAGCTAGGGCTGTCAGGACAAACGCCGTACACTCTCGGAGACAGAAGTAAAGGCAACTTACGCTGGTGGCAGGCCCACTTCGATAAAGGCCACTTCCGGGCTCGTCTTCGCGGCAAAGGCGGCCTGCAGAGGCGGCAGAGCGGCCCGGACGTCGGGGCACCACGACTTGCCAGTGGCCGGGTCCTTGGAGGCAATAAAGGCGAGGAAGAGGGGCAGGTTCTTGGCGGGCAGGCCGGCAGCCGACGCCGGCAGCTCAAAGGGTGCGAGGATAGTCATGGTATGTTGTGCTGTTGTTGTTGTGAAGATGCGAAGATGGAGAGAAGTTGAGGTTGCGAGCTTCCGCCGGCAGATACAGGTTGAAGAGGTTGACCCACACTGAAGACGGCCAAGGGTTCCACCATTTCGGAATGCGCTTGCGTGCCCGACAGCCTCGTGTCGTATGCTCAACGGCGATGGTATCATAGAGTACAAACTGTAGTTGAGCATGATGTAGTTCTACATATGGTGGTTTTATATCATTGCTTCCTTCTTTTGAAGTTGCAGAATTTATGTTTGTGTTGTCTTTCCTTTTTTCTCACTTTATTATTACATTTTCTTTTATTCTTTTCTTTATTATATTAATTAATTTATTTTCCTTCTTATTTTTCAATACTGTTTGTGGTTTAACATGATTTACTAGAATACACATACTCGTCCGCGGTCGCTTCAGCCAGTAGTCTATCATTCCTTATATTCGCTATCAAATCATGCCCAAAGAAGCCGAGATTCCTTCGTCCCATATTAACTTTTCTAACCCATGAGCTCGCATCCGCTCCGGATCACGCCCACCAGTGCTCCCGTCTGCACCGTCTCGCCCGACCCGCTCGCCACCCGGTGCTCAATATCTGCCAGGCCCGTGAGCCACGTAATCATCACCTTGGGGCTGACCTCCACCTTGACAATCTCTTCCGACAGTGCGGTGATCATGTCGGCCAGGGCGAGGCCCCGCGATGCCTTGAGCGCATTGATTGTGTTGAGGCACGACGTGACGTCCGTCGTTGTCAGCAGCGTGTTTAGAATCTCCTTGACCGCGTCGGGCGGTGGTGCTGCAATGCAGTTGTAGATGGTCTCGGTCGTAATCATTTCGCGAGTCACCACAAAGTCCTTTACGTCCACGCCCTTGGGCCGCAGCGGCGTGCTCGAGGCATGGCACGCCTGCAGCACATTGAGTGCGCGCCGCATGTCGCCGCGGCTCAGCGTCACCAGTGCGTCGGTGGCCTCGGGCATAATCTTGACCTCCTCTTCCACAATCACCTTGTCCACGAGCACGCGGATGTCGGCCTCCTTGAGCGGACTGAAGCGGAACCGTGTGCAGCGCGAGAGCAGGGCTGGCGACAGCTTGTGTGCGTAGTTGGCAATGACACAGAACCGGGTGTTGGACGTGTACTTTTCCATGATGCGGCGCAGCGCCATCTGTGCCGTGTTGGTCATGGCGTCGGCCTCGTCCAGAATAATGAGCTTGTACGTCGCGATGCTGTTGGTGCGCTGCGACCCTGGCGCCGCGCTTGCGTTGGGGTCTGGTTTTGACGATGCAAAAATCTGTTTTGTTGACGCAAACGTCTTGATCTGGGCGCGCACGACATCGATACCACGGTCGTCCGAGGCATTGAGCTCCAGCACCATCTGCCGCATGTTGGCCGTGCCGTAGATGCGCCGTGCGAGAGCCAGGATCGTCGAGGTCTTGCCCGTGCCCGGGGGGCCGTACAGCAGCAAGTGTGGCAGGCGGTTGGAGTCGACAAACTTGTTGATCGTCGCGAGGATATCGTGGTGGCCCGAGACGTCGTCGAGCGACACGGGGCGGTACTTCTCGACCCACGGCAGCGAGTCCTCGGCCTCGACGGGCAGGTTGGCCGCCGTCAACCGCTTGCCTTTGGAGCTATCGCCGGTGAACTTGACGTCGCCGGCTGGCGGGTCAACATCCATGGAATCCTCGAAGTCGGACATGGTGCAATTGAATTATGTTGGAGTTGATATGTGTAATCGTTGCTCGTGAGATCGTGATGTATGCCGGTGCAGGTGACGTTGACCGTGAGAAATAGAGGTAGCTACCATCGCGACGCGTCCAAGCTACACGCGTTGAGTGGTGGGTCGTATGCACGTGATCCGAGTGAGCATGAGGCGGTGCAAATATAAGAATCAGTCACTAAATCACTAATTACACAGGCCATTCTGCATCGAACGTCTCCCTTGGTCTCCAACTCTCATTCTCACAAACTATTCATGCAACTACTGGTAGTAATATTTGGTACTCCGTAGATGTTCATATCAAGAACTATAATATTTCTTATAAAATCCTGCATGCACGTCCAGTCTGCTTTTGATACACTCATCACATGGTGCTTACATAATAACACTACCTAGCGCCTTCGACCAAATCTTGGCTCAAGCTCGACATTACTTGAAATCACTCCACGTGACGTATGAGGAGCTGCTGTAGTGGGCCTAGCCTGGCTATTACCCGCCCCCATGAGACATATGCAAAGCGCCATATGCAACGCAATCCATCGGCCAGTCCCAGGCAGCGTCCAAACTCTCTCCACTAACTCACGAACCGGCAGCCTCCGAACGTCATCAGGCTGTTGAATTTTGTTGTTTTCGATTCGACTTTTCGCTAGAGTCTCTATTTACGCCTTATTTTCCCATCCCTTGCCCTGATTCTCGTCTCAACGTCTCCGATACCTTTCTCGACGACAACCGACCCCGACTCATCGCCTCACTACCATGTCTTTCGATCAGCTCTCTTCTGTGGAGGCCGGCCGGCGGCGCGGCGGCCAGTACTCCGACGACCCGGCGTTCCAGAAGCTGTCCCAGCAACTGAGCAACAAGCTGTTCAAGCTCCAAGGCAACATCGCCAATCTGACCCGCGATGTCGGCCACCTCGGCACCCGGCAGGACAATGCGCGCGTCCGTGAGCGTGTCAACGACGTGCTGGAGGAGACGCGCGATATGTTCAAGGAGGTCGGCGAGGGTGTGAAGAAGATCCAGAGCTGGGAGGACGTCAACGTATGTTGTAGCCTCTTCGATTATCCGTTCTGACGTCCATGTATTGCCTTATCTAACATTGTCCAATCTAGCCTACACAACGTTACCAGCAGCAGAAGCTGTCGCGCGAGTTCCAGACGACACTGTCCGATTTCCAGACGCTGCAGCGGCGAGCACTTGAGAAGGAGAAGGCCTCTGTATCTGCGGCCCGCGCGGCCGTGGGCGACGGCGAGGCAGCTACCGGAAGCGATGCCGAAGGTGGTCTCGAGGGTGGCCTCCAGCTGCAGCAGCAAGAGCCCGAGCTTGCCCGGCTGGCAGCCCAGGACGAGGTTGACTTTCAGGAGGCTCTGATCATCGAGCGCGAGGACGAGATTCGCAACATCGAGCAGGGCGTGGGTGACCTCAACGTCCTGTTTACCCAGGTGGCGACCATGGTCCAGGAGCAGGGCGAGCAGCTGGACACAATTGCAGACAATGTCGAGAGCGTGCGCACTGACACACGGGGCGCCGACTACGAACTGCGGGCGGCGGCACGGTACCAGCGCAATGCGCGTAGCAAGGCTTGCTGCCTCCTGCTTATCCTGTCCGTGATCCTCACGATCATCCTGTTGGCTGTGTTCCTGGGCTAGGCCGGGGCGTTGCTTGCCACACATACTGTTTCCTTTGTTGATGCGTTTGTTCTGTCTTCTTTCTGCCCTTTTCCGGGACTGCATGGCGTTCTTTGGAGTTCTCCTCTTTTCTTTGTACCGTCTTACACTATTCCCTCGTTTTGCCTTGTCAAGCTCACACACAGGTCAATGCCATTGCTTTCTCGCGTTTCTAGATATTGTACATATCGCATCCTTTATTTGGAATGCAAGCTTAATAAGTCCCATTGTCTATACTTTACAGAATGAGCTTTTCATCTGTCATATCTGTCATTTGAATATTTTGTATACAAATTTCTAGTCGTACAAGCAGCTTACTGCTCTGTTGCTGCGGGTGCCTTGGGAATGATCCATGGGCCTTCTCTGTGCTGTCTCAGAGGAGGGTCGGAGTTGGGCATTGGCTTCAAGTACCGCAGTGTCCGTGAGATGGCGTATGTTGTGCCAGCCGACGATAGCCAATATAGATGGATGGCGGCTGGGAAGTTCATTGTGACGAAACCCACACTGAACGACATGATCAGGAGCGAGCGCTGTATGCCGCGAGACATTGCAGACTGCGTAACGACTGAACCGTCTGCGGACGGGAGACCAAAGAGCATCCGGCGGCCAGCGTCCGAGGATGGCAAGATATTGACAACCAGCATGGCCGACAGCGCAAAGGGCAGGACGTGGTACGGATCGGCCGCCGTCAAGTCGGGGAACCACAGGCAGCCACCTGTGGCAATGGAAGGCTCCGAGAGCACTGAAATAGCATCTGATACAGCCGCAGTAGTGGCTGGGGCTATATTGGACACGGCAGTAGCCGCCGTATCCACAAGCTCGGCCGAGGCTGGCGAGGCTGCGGCCGCATCGGTGATGGCGGCCGCTGTTTGGGCACTGTCTGCGGTCGGGGTCTTTCGGAAGATCATGCCTAGCAGGCCGACCGGCGCTCCACACATCCTCCGTATAGCCTCGATGACGACGAGCCATGGCGGAAGCGCCAGGATGTTGGCATACAGCTTCCACTGCTGCACGCCGAATTTGGAGTAGATGCGCCCGGATGTCTTGACGTGACGCTTGAGGACTTCGGCCTGGACAGAGGCAACCGAAATATCGACTGGGGCCTCCTCGTTTCCGATACTAGACGGCGACGCAAGGCGCTTCAGCTGTTCGCTTCGTAGCCGCTGCCGCTCTTTGAGGACCTGCTCAGTGTGGATATTTGTCCATGACCGTAATAATGGGTTCAGGTGCGCGCGCTTTTGTGTCAAGTTGCGAGCATGAACGCTCAGAGGCAGACGGAAGAGGAGGTTGACGCTCAAAGCCACTAGGGGAATGGTAATGTACCATGGTGTGTGTGTGACATAGTGCAGATGCGAGATGGTGGCCTCGGTGACGTCGACGGTCGTATTGGCAAAAGAGGCAAGGCTGAAGTTGCGTCTAGCAGGTAGCCGATGCTGGCAAGACGGGCAGAGAGACGACTGCCTGCCTTGCCGTGACCGTGTGTTTTGAAAAGACACGAGAAGTGAGCTTCGAGAAGAAGTTGCCGGCTGTGATGAGAATTGGCGACGACGTTGAGACGAGGACAGTGGTGGCGCTGAGGCGGCAGTCCGCAGTGCGCGGATGCTTTGAATGGACTTCATTCTTGAACCTGGCCCAATAAAGAATATATTTCTGTATGGAGCTTCTTGTATGCTCATGGCCATCCACATCGAGCCCGGTGATGCAACTGACGTTGAAAAGCTGGTGATTAAGAGCTTCAATTTTTTAGCAGCCGTCATTCGCCAGCCTCAGCCGTGAGACCCACATAACTGTACCATCGTACTCAGTCAAAGCCAACGGGCTTGTCTATTCTGGGAGCCCTGGACTGTTGGTGGGACTGTGCCTGGACCCCACTATAAACATGCAAAAGCATACGAAATACAGGCCGTACAGCCGTGCCACGCCCCTCAATTCCAGGGAACGCGGCGAGTCACGCCTTAGCGCGTCTTACCTCTAACACCGAAAGGGACAGTTCGTCACATTACATGCATTACATAACCACGCCTTCTGCTTCCGCCAATTCACACGACCACACCAGACCGAGACCGACCTCCCAGACTCTACCTTTCCTTTGCTACCTCTCGACACCGCTACCGGATTATGGTGGACTCTGCCACCTCACGACGCCCGTAAGGCTTCTGTTCACGAAGCGCTCATTCCGTACGAATACGACGGTGTCTTTCACCTCTTCCACGAATCTCATATGCGACGAATATCCTCATAGCACCCCTCTCAAGATGGACGACAAGTGCTCGGTGTCGCCCAGCCGGTCCTGGGATGGATCGGACTGTGCGGGCAGCAGCAGCAGCAGCTCGACCGGATCATATGCCGTTGCTGCCTTTGCCACCGCCGCAATAATAACTGTGATGCTGCTGCCGACAATATGGCGTCTTGCAGGCACCACCCTGGGCCTGTACCTGCGCAAGCGGACGGAGAACCAGCGGCAGTACTTGCTGGAGACGATGGCAGCCGACGAGAAGCGCTTCCAGGAGCAGAAGCAGCTGAAGAAGAAGAAGAACGGCAGTGGCAGCAACAGCGACGACGACTGGGAGAACGTCGAGGCACACGGCGTTGGGTCGGCAGATAACGGCGACAAGGGTGCCTCCGATTGGGACGGCATCGTTGGCTTCTTCCACCCTTTCTGGTTTGTCTTACCTCATCGGCAGAGAAGGGCAGAGCAGATCAGAACCGAATACTAACTCTTCATAGTAATGCAGGCGGTGGCGGTGAGCGCGTGCTGTGGGCGGCCATCCGTGCTACACAGCAGCGGTGGCCCAAGGCCAAGTGTGTCGTTTATACCGGTGACCACGACGTCAACAAGGAGGCGATCCTCTCGCGTGTGCGTGACCGCTTCAATATTCACCTGCACCCCCCGACCGTGTCGTTCCTGTACCTCTCAACCCGCCGATGGGTGCTGGCATCGACCTGGCCGCACTTTACCCTTGCCGGGCAGTCCTTTGGCTCCATCATCATGGCCTGGGATGCATTGTCGCTGCTCGTGCCCGATATCTTTGTCGATACCATGGGCTACGCATTCGCGCTCGGCCTGTCCAAGTTCTTGTTCCGCAACGTCCCGACGGGCGCATACGTGCACTACCCGACCATCTCGACCGATATGCTGGCTTCGCTCGACCCCAAGTCGACCGTCGGCGCCCAGGGTGTCAACGCAGGCCAGGGTGTTGGCTACCGGGGCCAGGCCAAGCGGATGTACTGGGAGCTGTTTGCTAAGCTCTATGCGTCGGTCGGCTCCTCCATCGATGTCGTGATGACCAACTCGAGCTGGACGCAGGCCCATGTTCAGGCACTGTGGGGACCTCTCCGTGCGAAAAAGGGCCGCACTCTACCCGCCAACGCATCCAACCCCGAGGGCACGGATATCGCAGTCGTCTACCCACCTGTTGCTGTCAGCGAGCTCGAGCAGGAAGTTGACGTATCTGTGGAAAGTGAGGCCAAGCGCGAGAAGGTGCTGCTCTACATTGCACAGTTCCGCCCAGAGAAGAACCACTCTCTCATTCTCCAAGCCTTTGCCGCCTTCATCAAGAAGCAGAGACAGGAAAAGCCGGAGGAAACGGCTGCTGCACCCCCCAAGCTCGTTCTCGTCGGCAGCGTCCGTGACGACAGCGATTCCAAGCGTGTTTACCAACTGCGTTTGCTCGCCAACGAGCTGGGCATCCGTGACGATGTCGAGTTTCACCTGGACGCACCGTGGCCTGCCATTCTGCAGTGGCTCCGCCGCGCATCGGTTGGTGTAAACTGCATGTGGAACGAGCACTTTGGTATCGGTGTTGTCGAGTACCAGGCAGCCGGTTTGGTGTCTGTCGTGCACAACAGCGGTGGCCCAAAACTAGACATTGTCACCGAAATCGACGGCCTGCCGACCGGCTTCCATGCAACGACGGCGGATGAGTTTGCCGCTGCATTTGAAAAGGCTTTGTCTGTCACCGATCCTCTGGCGTGGCGCAAACGTGCGCGGCGCTCGGCCAAGCGGTTCACCGAGGAAGAGTTTGCGCGAATGTGGCTGGAACAGATGGAGCGGCTTGTAGCTCTGCTCAAGTGAGCGTTTGCATCCCTAGATATCTCGTGGACTACATCGGTTTCTCTTCTCATTTTATTTTTATTCATATTTTCGCATGTCTTCTGCACTTGTACAACTGCGCTGTAATCAGTCGCCCTCATATAGATACTTGAATATGTCACCGAGACTATTCCAACATGTCATAATATATACCCGTTCTCATTATCTAATAGTTGCAGTGTTATGAAGATCTCGAGTTCCAAAATGTAAATATAAACTTATATCCAAGTAGATGCTATAATCTGTCGACGCTTAACAAAAGGCTTAAAGTGCAGGAAATGCTACTGGCTCTGGTAATAAACATAAAAGGCTATGCGGAATCCCTCATCAAAATACAGTGCCGCCACTGTTTAGCTGGCGCGGCTCGCCAGATGCCTCGAACAAGCCGTTTGGCAGGATATGAATACCCTGTACAGCACTGTACCAGTTGTTGACCCATGTGACATTGTGACCGCGCTCTGCCAGGCCAGCAACTATGCCACTGTCGTACTTGGCCTCGAAAGACACATAGTTTGGTGCCAGCTGGTCGTGCAACCGCGGCTCAGCCAGCGCGTCGCTGATCGACATATTATGGTCTAGGACGTGCCATGCCACCTGTGCTGTGGACGAGATGATGCGGCTGCCACCGGCTGCTCCCGTGACCAGAATCAGCTTGCCAACAGTGCCACCGTTGCCGTCATCAACAAGGTCCTCAGCCATGACGGGCGTAATGGAACTCAGTGGGCGCTTGCCCGGCTGGATAAAGTTGGCCGGGCTTGGCGGATAGCCAAATTCATTGTGCGCCTGGGGGATGGAGAAATCGTTCATCTGGTTGTTCAGGATTATTCCGCTTTTGGGGGTCATGAGAGTCGAGCCGAACAGGGTGTTGATCGTGGTAGTGCTACTGATTGCGAGCCCCGAGTTGTCAGATGTGACGACGTGACTGGTGCCGTGGCCCGGCTCTGCGTAGTAGCCAGAGGGGTTGTACTCCTTGACAGGCAGAGTCGTGTCGTCGCGGATTTTGTGACTGTTAGCGACAGCGTTCTCCGCCGACAGCAGACTAGCCTCGAGCTCAAATACACCCTTGACGTAGGATGGATCACCGAAATGGCTGCGTGCACCGTATCCAAACCGAAGGGCCTCGTCAAAGCGGTGGGTTGTCAGGTTGGCATCCGAATTGCCGTCGCTATCGACTATGGGAAACTGCTCCATAGTCTTGAGGACAGAGAGCACAATGGCACCCGACGATGGTGCACCGGTCGAAAACAAACGGCGTCCGCGGAAGGTAGTGTTCACAGCTGGGCGAAGAACGAGCTGAAAGTTCTCAAGGTCGTCTAACGTGATCGAGCCGTTGCTGGCTTGGATGGTATCAACGACTTCCTTGGCTGTGTTGGTTAGCATGCGGCGCGGAAACACCCGTAACGACGTATTGGATTCATACCCAATGAGCCGCTGTAGAGAACCCCGATGCCCTCGTTGGCAATGGTCTCGAGTGTGTCTGCATAGCGTTTGCGGGTGATGATCTCACCCAGCTTGAGACGCTTGCCGTGGGGAGCAAAGTCCTCAGCCCAGACTGGGTCCTCGGTGAGAAAGTTGCCAGCAGAGTTTGTGGCCGAGTCCATGTAGCGGACATGGTCCTCAGAGACTATATTAGTTAGCAGACTTGTTAATGGCACATAGGAATAGTGAGGGAGACATACTGGGAAAGCCATGTCTTGCAACGTGAACAGCCGGCATCACCACCGTCTTCCACGGCAGGGCCTCGTTTGTGTTAGCTCAGTCAACATAAATCTATAGAACAACAGGACTCACGCCGTATTTTTTGTGAAGATATTCAAGACCGCGAAGCTCGCCCGGCACAGCCACGGCTAGGCCGCCGAATACGCTGCCGAGGAGATTCCCCTCGTACATGTCTTCGAAAGCTGCTGCCGGCGCCGTCTCGCGGAAGTCAACAGTCTCATAGCTGCCGTCGGGGCCGCGCACCAGCATAAACCCACCGCCACCAATGCCAGAGTGGTACATGCCGATAACACCCACACACAGTGTCGTAGCCACCATGGCGTCAGCTGCCGTACCGCCCTGCCGCATCAAGTCGACACCGATATTGGAACAGATAGCGGTCTCACTGGCGACAGCGCCGTGCGAGCCATATTTTTGTTTCAAAGAGCTTTCTGCGCTCTCACTTTCATGACTGTTGTCTTGCAATAGTGGCTTCTGCAATGGGGGGATGGCAGCCGCCAGCTGTGACTCGCAAGCCAACAGAAGAAGAAGAATGCCCCTCAACGAGACCAGGGAACCTGCGCGCGGAGTTCATGTTAGCAATTCCAAGACTCTCATCACGATAAAGGAAATCATCAACAATAGTGCGATACTTTTTCTAAAGTAAACACCCTGAAGATGAGCCGCTCCTATAAACTATAAGATGAGACAACTTACGCATGCTGAGTCAGGTGCGCGCCGGAAATCGGCACAGAGATACTGTAAGTGACACTTGGTGCTGGATTACAGAGGGCAGGAACGATTGTGGTGTGCGCTGAAAACGCGGGCGAAACGCTGCAAAAAAGAGCAAAGAATGAGGACAGGGAGATGTCACGATGTGAGGCTGGATGACGATGAAAGACGTAGGAAAGGCATCATTACAGGTGCATTATGTAAGGTAGATCGTTTATAAGCAGCTCCTAGTCGGCAGCGACGGCGGGTTGCTCCTTCCCCCTTGGTATCGCGGCGGACCGAGCTCCTAGCTTTGCTGACTTATTAGCGAGTTGTTATCGCACTGTCGTAGCTGTTCCAAAAACGGCAGTTGCTGAGGCCCACGGCCGGCCATCTTTACTCGTAAATAAGATAATAATAAGCAGTTAGCGGCTGTCGGCCCCTATAACTGATACTTCTAGCGACCGCCTTTTAGCCCATGCGCTATGTAAGAGCCACCACTATTACAGTGGCAACAAGCCAATCAGACGCGCGGTATTGAAATAGTGGATCCTAAACAGCAGCTCCCCATTAAAAAGTTGCGATCTAGACCTTAGTCATCATCAAAATAATATGAAAATTAGGATTTCTGAGAGGGCTTCGACGTCAAAATATTGTCATGAACAAGCACACGCAATAGCCACCTTGGTATCCATATGACCAGTTTGTTTGGGCATACCTGACAGCTTTTACCTTGATGCGGCCTGTTCTTGGGAAAAGAGCTGTTTTCTCCGCAAAGAATCTGGTGCACATCTGGTCACCTCGATCATCATCACCAGTTTTGTTGACGCAAGGTCAGCACCGGATCACGACATCTACTTTCGGTTTTTTGCAAGCCCGACCTCGCTTATATTCGAAAAGGAGCCCCGGACTATTTAGTACAATGGCCGAATCCGCTGAATCTGCAGCCCCGGCAGCTGCGTTTCAGCAATCAGAGGTCCCTGCGACCCCAGCCAAGGAGGTGCCTGCAAAGCGGCCATACGCAGAGAGCAGCCCCGTCCAGAGCATCCAGGGCGTGCAGGGTGAGCAGAAGAATGGCCAGGCCGAATATCAGCAAAATGGTGGCGTTGTCAAGAAGCCGAAAACACAGCAGCGGCCGCCCAAGAAGAAGGTCAAGGGCGGCAAGCGGCTCAAGGCCGTGACCGACGGCTCGCACGAAGAGGTGCTGCTGTCTGATATCCAGTCGCTTCTCAAGGACCTCAAGATTCGCGAGCAGCGCGAGCACAGGGACCGCGAGCCTGTGCTTTTCCATGGATCGCACGGTGAGCACGTGCGGGATACGACTGCTGAGGCGGCAGACAATGTCATGGCCGAGGCGTCACTGCACGAGCATGGCCAGCTGCCCGAGGAGCAGCTGCCCGAGCAGGGCTCCATCATTGAGCTGGATGTCGTGGACCTGTCGTCGACGGGCGAGGGTCTGGCCGTCGAGCATAAGCTGCACTCTCTCAGCGACGGCCCCATTGTGCGCCGGCGCCGGCGCATCTACGTGGTGTCGTTTGCCGTACCGGGCGATATGGTGCGCGCCAAAGTCTACCGCCATCTTCCCCAGCCCAAGGGTGGTCCGGGCGAACACGAGATCCCTCCTACATACTCTGTTGCCGACTTTATCGAGGTCACTCGTCCTTCGCCAGAACTGCGCGACCCCCTGGGCGACGCCAATCGTGTGCGCTGCCAGTACTTTGGCCGGTGCTCGGGCTGCCAGTACCAGATGCTCGACTACGCCGAGCAGCTGAATATCAAGCGCCGCGTTGTTGAGCGCGCATACCGCCACTTCTCGCACCTGCCGGCCAAGGACGTGCCGGCCGTGCTTGATACGATGCCGAGCCCGCTGCAATACGGCTACCGCACGAAGCTCACACCCCACTTTGACGGCCCGCCCGGTTTCCGGCGCAAGAACAAGGGCGGCCGGACCCTGACGGAGGTCCCCGAGATCGGTTTTATGACCAAGGCAGGCGGCACTGGTGGTGCACGCTCAACACTCGATATTGAGCAGTGCCCGATCGGTACGCCGGCCGTGGGCGTGGGTATGGCACGCGAGCGTGCCCGTGTTGCCCGGGATTTTGCGACGTACTCGCGTGGCGCAACGATCCTGCTGCGCGAGAGCACGAAGCGCTACAAGAAGGAGGGCAGCGCGGCCAAGACTGGTTCGGACGAGCCCTGCCCGCCTGCAAGCGAAGACGGCCCCGACACGGTGCGCATCGAAACGGAGGCGTATACGGATCTCAAGACATGCATCACGGACAACAACGCGACATCGACCGAGTACATTGATGACTACACTTTTACAAACCCGGCCGGCAGCTTCTTCCAGAACAACAACTCGATCCTGCCGCCGCTAACGGCCTATGTGCGTGAGAACGTGCTGCCGAAGCCGAGCGCGACACCGAACCCTAATAGAAAGCCGCTGAAATACCTGATCGATGCGTACTCCGGCTCGGGTCTGTTCACGATTACGCTGGCCTCGACGCTGCCGGGCGGCTCCATTGGTATCGATATTGCCGACCAGTCGATTGCGTATGCGCGCACCAACGCGACGCTCAACAACATCCCGCCAGAAAAGTGCAAGTTCTTAGCGGCCGATGCAGCCCAGCTGTTCCAGAGCGTGATCGAGTACGACCCCAACGAAACGGTGGTCGTGCTTGACCCGCCGCGCAAGGGCTGCGACGCGCCGTTCTTGCGGCAGCTGCTGGCCTTTGCGCCGGCGCGCATTGTGTATGTCAGCTGCAATGTGCACACGCAGGCCCGTGATGTGGGCATGCTGGTGCGTGGCATTGTAGACTGGGGCAGCGAGGATCCCAACCCGGAAGAGGCTGCCAAGGGCCCGCAGGGCAAGGACGGCAAGGCGCCTGCACGCTACGAGATTGAGAGCCTGCGCGGCTTCGACTTCTTTCCACAGACGGCGCATGTCGAGGGCATTGCCGTCCTGAACCGCGTCGATCTACTGTGACGAGGGGCATAGCATGATGTTACTTTATCTGTTACGCATATAGATTCCATAAGCATTACTTTGTATACTATTTCACATGCATATTACACTTCTTACATAGGGCCCAATCTAGTGCTTTTGAATATTACTTGATAAACTTTTGAATACACTCCAAACCAGCAACGCAGCTACGACGTTTCTTTAAATAAGAACCCAATCGTCATCAAATTTAAGCCCCTGCCACGCCCTAACCAAGCTAGTATGGCCACCCGAACTGATGCTCCTTTCATGGATGTGGCAGTCTTGAGTGAGAGCACTAGCGGTTGGCTTGAAGCTTATGTCGTCTTCTCGTCCGGTGGCCTGTGGATGTTAGAGCCTGTGAAATATACACACTATAAAAGGTCAAACATACACAGCAGTCTGCACATGGTGCATGGTTCACATACACCCAGTTGGTGCAGTTGTGGGAGAGAAAGTACTTGCAACGGTACTTATAGAAGCCGCTCATGATGACAGATGCTGGTGGACGATGTGTTTGTTGGTACAGAAGGTGGTGATGCTGCGAGAAGCTAGTGGGTAGGATGGGACAACATGGAATTTATATCTATCCTAGACGGAGGTGTCAACAAAGTATCCCGTAAAACTTTGACGCCGGTTGGGGAAGAACGGGAGCAAACAAACTGAGCTGTTATCCCTGCATCACGCCGATGACCGCATCCTCTGCACCTGCATCACGGCAAGGAGATTGCAGATAAAAACAGAATGCGAACTAGGCTGTGGTAGAGGCGATCTAAGGTGGTTGCAGACGGAAGAAGACGGACGGGATGGAGGTCGACATCGCCATCATGGACAAGTTCTGAGTCAAATCCGTGAGACACGGAGAGATAATGTAACCACAGGGTGAGAGATATAAATCAAACGGTGGCTAGCTTGCCATGTGGATGGCCCATCGTTTGTGTCAACGGCATGTCCCAACAGAATGCGGCCGCTCTGGGGTTGTATGCAATGGACGACATCACGATATCCCAAGCTACAGATCGAGGCCGGTCCGACTCGACCTTGGAGTGAACTGTATCTCTTAATCAAGGACTTCCTCGTCATGCCACGCCTCGTCAAACGGATGTTCCCGGACTGGAGATCAGTAGATAGGCATGAAACGACATCTACATGCAAGCCCCCGTCAGGTCCTTAATTGTCATGCATCTTCATCATGTAGAGCAGTATTTACAACGAACGACAAGACTCGAACGGGCCGTTTGAGTGCCTAGTGCTGTCATCGGCTTAGCACAGCCTTGGGTATCTACAGGTTTGTTTTGCAGGCATCGTGAATCATGCTGGGTCGATGTCAGGCCGTCCTAAACACACTCATTGTCCACGTCCTAGTCCAAGGACCCATCTCCAGTTCAATAAGCATACACAAGATAGTCACAGACAAGTTATATAAGATGTACATCTGCTGCATAGAGTTACCCCGAGCCTTGCTACTCCTAGCCTTGTTCCTCTACATGGCTACTCTTCATAGAGCGTTGTGTTCCATTTCCCCTGCATTCCAGCCTTCTTATATGCACAAATCGTGCCAAGGATTTGCTCGGCCGGCCTATGATCAAGTACATCAGGTACACGTCCTATGTGGTTGCCACGCCCGGTCCAAGACTGAATCCGCCAATGCAAGAGGACCAGTCATAGATGACTTGATGTCACTAACGTTTCTATTGCGTCCATAGAAACCGCTCCATAATCAAAGAAAATGCAGACAACGTCGATGCAACCCTGGGAGACCACTTTGCAACGGACAGGCTAACACCAACTAACACCAACTAGGATATAGTACATGTGCCGTCTCTCGGTGTGATATGCAGCTCGGCGAATTAGGGGAGCTTGTACCCGCTTCGATGACTTGCATCTCGCCTACACCAGCATCCCCAGGATATCTGTCTCCAGGGTTTTCATATGTGCTATTCTCAGTCATATACACCTATTGTGTGCGCTACAGCAAGTACTGAATCGATGATGCCAGTATCTACTACCGGTTCCGGTCTGTCCCGTTTAGTTGTGGTTGACGAGACCAAAATGATGATAGGGTGGTGCTCGTTCTGGCTTTGCATAAACCGGAGCCATTAACAAAGCAGAACTGCGCTTTACCTTTGCATACATGAATATATTTAATATTTACATCAGAGACATCAGCAACTTAATGGCAGAGAAGATGAGGTCACATCTAGAGAAGTCGGGCATCGTCATAGCAGCCGGCTTATGGATAGACAAGACTGATGCTCCAGCACGAAGCCACGTACTGAAAGCCTCGCTAAAAACGAAGAGTAAGGGTAGACGCAGATTCATGGCAAGATTCAGGCCAACCTGCAATGCAGCACTGAAGTTGCAGATTCAACCGAGTCATCATGCACCTAGAAAACGAAACGTCATTGCAACGGCCCGACTCGAGAGCTAAGCAAAAATAAGTTTCATCGTCGGGCAGAAACGAAGACGTCGTATGGCAAGAAATAAAAATAAAAGAGGTGCAGGATGCAAGTGGTTGAATAAGCGAGATTGTGCAGAGTCTCGAGGCGCTTTTGATTCCCCTATTTAGAATAAATCAAACTCCAGGCCTGCACTCCGTCATGTTGAGAGGGTGGCAGCAACACGAAGAAGGCAGGACAAATATAATAAAGAATCAAACACTCGTGATACCTCCAAAGCCCATGACACCAGAATGCAGGAAAAAAGACAGAAGAAAACAAGAAGGCAGCATCAACAAGATAAGCAAAATAAACAAATACGAACAAATATGAGCAAACAACGCCCGTAAATCAATTCTAAGCTATGCGAGAAACAAATCAGACGAGAAAAGGATCAAGCATTCTTGACGGCCTGCTTGCGGCGGAGCTTGTCGTGGACGCGGCGAAGGGCAATCTTGGCCTCGCCGTCCTCGAAAGCCTCGAGGTCGTAGTAGTTGGGTGCAATGTCCTGGTTTGTTAGTATGGTTTATAACGCACAGGCAAAAGAACAAGAAGTCACTCACCAAAAGCCACTCGGGCTTGACACCGGTAATGGTACGGATGTACTGCTTGCTCGTGAGCACAAACTCGTTGTACACAACCCAGTCAAAGTCGGTCGTGATGCCCGTACTCGGGTGAATCATGACCGCCTGGTTGTCCTTGATCGTGCTGTACAGCTTGCCCGACGCCTTGCGGTGTGCCACCTGCATGAAGAAGCCCGACACCAGCGCGCGCCGGATGTTGGTGTAGTAGTCCTTGTCGTCAAACGCCGTGCTCATCAGCTCTACATCGTGCGACTCCATGTACGACTTGAGCTGCTTGCGCACATTGTCTGCGCTCTGCAGGTGCCGGAATGACAAGAAGTACTCGTGGCACCACTTGCGCATGTCCGCCGCGCCCTTGTGCTCCTCGCCCTTGAATGCATGGTACGCGTTCAGCAGCGTCAGGTGGTCGCTGTCCGGGTGCTGGAAGTGCGCCTTGGCCTCGTCCGCCCACTTGCGCGACGCCGCCGGCCGCATAAAGATCTGCGGCACCGACAGCAGCGACACAATCGACAGGATCTCGTTGGAGCAGTAGAACTGCGGCGACGTGATCAACATCACCGCCAGCGACGGGTCGAGCGGGAAGTCGGAAGCCATACTGCCCAGCTGTGTCAGCTCGCCCTCGTCGTCCAGGCACGCCAGGTAGTTGAGCTCCTCCAGTGCGCGCATCATCGTCTCCGGTGGTGGCGGGTCCATAAAGTCAAAGTGCACCAGATCCTGCACACCAAGCTTCTTCAGCTCCAGAATCGTGTTGCTCAGGTTCGACCGCAGCACCTCGGGGTATGTCTGCTCAATCAGGTCCTGCTTGAACGACTTCTCCGTGTACAGGCGGAAGCATTTACCGGGCTGTGTACGACCGGCACGACCGGCACGCTGCTGGGCCGAGGCGCGAGAGATAGGCGTCACTAGCAGCGACTCGACACGAATGCGCGGGTTGTAAATCTTCTGCTTGCTGAAACCGGGGTCCACCACGTACACAATACCATCAATCGTCAAACTGGTCTCGGCAATGTTGGTCGACACAATACACTTGCGGCCCGGGCGGCCGCCCTTCTTGAAGGCATCGGGCGCCTTGTCGAAAATGCGCTGCTGCTGGTTCGGTGGCAGCGTGCCGTACAGTGGGTACACGACCATGGGACCGGCATCCGACTCACGCACCATCTCGTCGACCTCTAGGTTGATGCGCCGGCAAGCGTCCTCAATCTCATCCTCACCGGTAAGGAACAAAAGAATATCGCCCTGGGGCTCGGTAGCGTGGATCTGCAAAATCGTGCGCACAGAGGCCTCGACGTAGTCCTTTTGCGGCTCGGGGGTATAGAAGATCTCGACAGGGTACGTACGGCCGGGCACGGCCAGCAGGGGGGCGTTGTGGAAATAGCGCTGGAACTTCTCGGCATCAAGCGTCGCAGACATGATGACAATCTTAAGGTCGGTGCGGCGCAGAGACAGGTTCTTGAGGAGGGCCATAAGGATGTCGGTAGCCAGAGTGCGTTCGTGGGCTTCGTCGATCATGATGCAGCTGTAGCGGGACAGGTCGGGGTCGTTCATGGCCTCGCGCAGCAGCTGACCATCCGTCATGTACTTAAGCAGCGTCTTGGGGCCGGTGAAGTTCTCGAAACGGATACTGTAACCAACCTCCTCGCCGAGCTTGACGTCCATCTCGTCGGCCACACGCTGGGCAACGGACATGGCAGCCACACGGCGGGGCTGCGTACAGGCGATCATCTTGCGGTTGAACTGCGGCAGATCGTCGTAGAGAATGTACTGCGGAATCTGTGTGGTCTTGCCGGAACCCGTCTCACCGACAAAGACGAGAATCTGGGTGCTGTGATACATGTTGAGGAACTCCTGGCGCTGCTTGTGCACGGGTAGGTTGCGACGGCCCTCGAGAATGCGAAAGTACTGCTGGGTGTGCGGGCGGTCGGTAAAGGCGTTGGTGTCGTTGTCCTCGACCACAGCGGCTTGGACAGCTGTCGTCTCGTGGCGCACGAAGCCCTCGAAGAGCGAGCCGGCATAGAGATCCCTAGCACGGCTGCTGCCGCCACCCTCCTCGTCCAGATGTGCCAGGTAGGGGTTGGGGGCAGCAGGCTTCTTGTCCTTCTTGTCTTTTTTGTCCTTCTTGGACTCCTTCTTGGTCTTGACGACGTCGTCGCTGTCCGACTTGGGCTGCGAGGACGGCGCATCGCTGTCTGAAGCAAGCTTGGCCGCCTTGAGCGCCAGCCGCTCGTCGTTTTCGTCCTTGACACGCTTCATTCTCGTCGAGGTAGGGTCGGGAGCACTGTCGGATTCGGAGTCGTGGCGGGCGTGTTTCCGTCGTTTCGAAGATTCCGACTCGTCGTGATGTTTGGCTTCGGCACCTGCCATTATGGGAAAGAGAGAGGAAAAATAAGACAGGAAGGAGGACCCGGCAGAATCTGCTAGAAATTAAAATAATTCGAAATAAAATGAAAGAATATGAAAACTGGGGATGTTCCTGCCGCCTCGACACTTTTTTCTGTTCACCGCAGGCCACCTTAAAAAAGTTTAGTCTGGCGCATTTCGTTTACAAAAGGCAGGCGCGCAGTGTTCGTTCTTTCCTTTGCTGTTGCCACAATGAAGTGTGTCTAGCCAATGAGCGAGCTTGTTCACTTTACGATAAGAGATAAGCTCTGAGGGGTGGCAAGTAGAGGTACCTTAAGACTGCATATTAACACGCATAAGCTACAGCAGTATTAAGTACCGCTACCTTGAACCCTGGATTATCTGAATTATTTACTTGATTTGTTTATCTCTTTTTTGTGCCTTCTCCCATCACATCCCCTCTACTTCACCTTTTCTGCACAATTCTGACCTCACTTTTGCCCTGGCCTGCATAACAGCATTGTCTTCGGTTACCTCTCTATCCAAAGGCGGTCTGCGTCTCCAGCTTTGCGTTGCGCTACAGGAACACTACGCCCCAGAATATTCAGCAAATAAGGGTGTTTCGTCCCTCTCTGCGGGAGAATCCACTGAGATTGCCTTTTTTTGCCGTTGGGCTCATCTTCTTTAGTCTTTTCTTTAGTTCTTTTAATTTGATTTAAATTCTGTCTATCACTCCTCGCATGCAGCATCTATTCTCGTCACTCTATATTTTCTCCCTAGTCGCACCAGGCAAGCAAAGAGGGGCCCTGAGTTTTCTTGTGTGACGCAACCAAGAACGTGTTTCGAAAGCAACGATCAGAATAAATTGAAGAAAAAGCTGAGGAAAATACATCGAATACACTCAGTCGTTACGTCGATATCGATACTCATACCAGTCACAAACGGCATGGTTGGCTGCTTCACTGGGTGTTCCAAGGCATAGACATCCCTGACATCATTGATTCTCCCCATTCTCGACAAGGCTCCGGGTTCTTCTACAGCCCATTCATCTCGCATACCATCCGTCAACATGGCACCCCAGAGTGGCTATGAGGACTATCAGTCTGCACGGCCTATGTTTTACATTGGCCAGCACGACTCGTACCGGACCGAATGTCTAGCAGACCACCAGTACCGTCAGGTCTTGAACCAGGGTGTAAGTATCTTCCATCACACACCACGCCTTACCCACCACTCATCACTCCTCTATCATGAGCATATGAGTTCACTGTGATTAACATGGCAGTTCATCTTTGCCACGGCACCCATCACAAACGAGCACTTCCGCAAGCGTGTGGAGGACCTAAAGGAGCACTTCATTGCGGATATCAAGGCGCGCGACTTCACAGCTGCAGAGCGTGCGAACCCATCATTCTCCTCGCCGACGATCCCTACTCTCACAGACGAGGACACCTCGCTGTTCCCGGGAGCATATATCACATCGGTCGTCGGTTACTGCAGTCCTTGGATCGACCTCTACTCGGCCGACCCTCTCGTTGCCAGCCTGTCTCGTCAGGTGCTGAACATTGAGGTGGCCTATGCAAGCTTCTGCGGTGTCCGCAGTATCATCATCCCAGGCCCCCGTGCCGATACCAACGAGAAGCTCGTGGCGCAGTATGCCCGTGCAATTCAAGAGGCTCTGCGGGTGGCGTCGCGGATGACTCTTGTAGTGCAGGTCCCCATGTACCGTGAGCCTGGCCTGGAAGAGGAGTCGGACACGCTGTCAGGGCCGTCTGCCTACGCCTCTAGCGAGCCCGGAAGCGAGGAAATCGACATCTACAGTGCCTGGGACACATGGCACACGATCCGGACATTGTGCGAGTACGACCAGAGACTGAGCGCTGCTGTGCGGGTGCCCAAGAGACTGCCCGAGATTGAGCTGCAGACGCGCTGGTTCGCCGAGCCGGTCTACTCTCTTACCCTTGGCGCATCCGTCTTCCAGCAGAACCGTGCTGGCTTCCCCAGCCTGAGCAAAACCCACCAGACGATGATCAACATGTTCATGCGCCTCAAGTCTGCGCCTTGGTTGCTCCTCAGTGACGTCGGCCCGACCACTGAGGATCTCGCTGCGGTCGCCGCCGGCTCTTCAGCGCCCCAGACCCCATCCTCGCCGTCGCACAAGTCTACCGCCGACTTTCCCAGCCTGGCCGAGGCTGCTTCGAGCACTGGCCAGCCGTCTGCCGCCGACAAGAAGCGCAAGTCGACGAGCAATGCCTACTTCTCGTACCTCAAGCATCTTGAGAGGGAACAGGAGCCGTACTCGGAGACTGAAACATCGACTCTGACCAACTTCCAGGACTGGCTGCAGTCGCCGCTGCAGCCGCTTGCTGACAATCTCGAGTCGGCGACGTACGAGGTGTTTGAGGGTGACCCGGTCAAGTACGACCAGTACGAAAAGGCCATCACAGCCGCCATGGCCGACTGGAAGGCGCTAAACCGGCCGTCGTCGGCTCTCCCTCGCCCCGGCAGAGCAGCCGCTGCGGACGGTACGCGCACCATTCCGGAGCTGGTGGTGACTGTAGCCGGTGCTGGCCGCGGTCCCCTTGTGACGCGTGTGATCCGAGCCAGCAAGGCCACGGGCGTGCCCATCCAGCTGTGGGCACTGGAGAAGAACCAGAACGCTTACGTCTACCTGGCGCGCATGAACAAGATGGTGTGGAACAACAAGGTGCACCTGATCAAGACGGACATGCGCGAGTGGGAGGGCCCCGTTGCCGAGGGCCACGAGGACACCAAGACGATCACCAAGGTTGATATTTTGGTGTCGGAGCTTCTAGGCTCGTTTGCCGACAACGAGCTGTCGCCCGAGTGCATTGACGGCATCCAGCGCCACATTGCCCGGCCACACGGTATCTCGATCCCGCAGTCATACACGGCACACCTGAGCCCCATTTCCTATCCGAAAGTGTACACGGACCTGTCTGGTCGCGTGGCGACTGACGATATGGCCTTTGAGACGCCCTGGGTTGTGCACCTGTTTGCTATCGACCTGGTGTCGCAGAAAGTGCCGGGCCATGCTCGCTTCCAGCAGGCTTGGGAGTTTGTGCACCCGGTGCGTCTCCCCTTTGTTGAGGACTGGGAGGCCAAGTACGACCGCAAGAAGCTGCAGACCGGCGGCGGTGGTGCCATGAACCTGTCGGCAGGTCTCAACGAGCACAACGCGCGGCACTGCCACCTCAAGTTTGTGTGCCGCCCGCGCGGTGTCATCCACGGCCTGGCTGGCTACTTTGAGTCGGTGCTCTACCAGCCGGCTGTCAAGAGCGACGGCAGTGCAGCGGCGCCCGAGAACACGCCGGAGCCCATTGAGATCAGCACCCGGCCCGACCAGATCGACCGCAAGAGCAAGGACATGATTTCATGGTTCCCCATTTTCTTCCCTCTGAAGGTATGTGAATTCAACCCTCTCTATGTCGTCTCCCCGCCTCGTACGTATATGTTGCTAACAACACCAGAAACCCATGTACTTCCCGCAGGATGCCGAGATCGAGGTCAGCATGTGGCGCCAGACAGACGACACCAAGGTGTGGTACGAGTGGGCTGTTGAGATCTTTGTGTGGACTGGCCCGAACTCGCGTGTCAAGGTGTCGGCCTCGGAGCTGCACAGCAGCCGTCGCCTGGCGTGCCTGATGTGAGACGGCTCAGTCGATGATATGATGAAGGAAACGGAGGACAGGTTAAGGATGAAAACACATTGGAAGGTTTACAAAAAAGGTTCACAAAAGTTTTGCTTATTATGGGATACGATTGGCTCGGGAGGGATTGCTGTTGTGCTAGACTCTTGCAATCAAGAGTAAAATGGGTCGAGACATGTTATCTGTCTTGTCTGACTTGTTGGCTGCAACTAAAAATACAAAAAATGAAGCATTTTATTTTGAAGAGCAGTTTATTGTTAGTAGCCTTGAATAGATGACACTTGTCCAAACCTGCATTAAAAAACAGGCATAATTTCAGCGAGAAATACTTCGACCTTGGGTTTATTTTACAGAAATAACAAGGCAGCCAAAAGCCGCTGACACGACAATCGTTTCCCGTGATGTTGGCTGCCATCGAGATGCGGCACGAGCTTGAGTTACAGTGGCTGCTTACACCGACAACCGCACTACTACGGAGTATGCGATTCGCCTCTCACCGCCTCCAAGTGAGCTCTCAGGCGCTCTTTTCTGCCGCCTCCATATTCCCCACTCTAATTACACCAGGGCCACATTAGGCGGTGGCCTTGGCCTGGCCCATCGCTATTAGCAAGGCCTCCACCGCCCCTCCACGCACGCTGCGAAGTAATGTAGAGTCTTGACGTCGTTGCTACCCTGGACCGGTTCGTTTTTCGTTTTTCTTTTCTTTTCGGTTTCATTTGCCGCTTTCTTGGATGTTCCATGGCCGTGCACCTCTCCCCTCTGCAGCAATCCCTCCGACACACTCTCCGATCTCTCGCCCCGTCCCCGACCGCCTTTGCGCCGCTCTCCCGACTCTCTTCGACATCGACATTGTCCTCATCCCGTCGCCTTTATAGCAACATGGCTCCTCCCACTGATACCCGCCCCATCGTCATCTCCGGCCCCTCAGGCGGTGCGTTTATTCGATAGACATCTTCATAGTGGCCGGCCTCTCAGCTAACAAACCAGTCGGCAAGGGCACTCTGATCAACAAGCTCTTCAACAAGTACCCCGAGACCTTTTGCCTGTGTACGTTCCCACCTGTGCCCGCTCATAGTAGCATTTGCACGACTTGTCTAATACTGTTACAGCGGTCTCCCACACCACGCGCAACCCCCGCGCGGGCGAGAACAATGGCGAGCACTACCACTTTGTGCCCATGGCCGAGTTCGAGGACCTGATTGCCAAGGACGGCTTCGTCGAGCACGCCCAATTCAGCGGCAACCGCTACGGCACCAGCAAGCAGACCATTGCCGACCAGACTGCCTCGGGCCGTGTTGTCGTTCTCGACATTGAGATGATGGGTGTCCAGCAGATCCAGGAGCAGCGTGCTCGTGGCGGCAACTGGCAGGCGCGGTACGTTTTCGTTGCGCCGCCATCAACCGAGATCCTGGAGCAGCGTCTGCGCGGCCGCGGCACCGAGACCGAGGCTAGCGTCCAGAAGCGCCTGGCCCAGGCCCTCAAGGAAATCGAGTACAGCAAGACTCCTGGCGTGCACGACATCATCATTGTTAACGACGACCTGGACAAGGCGTTCAAGGAGCTCGAGGACTTCATCTACAAGCCCGCCCAGGGCCAGTAGAGGCAGTTGCAGTTTATATATACTACACAATATAACCTAAAGCTTAAAGTAATTCACTTCGTCGGCTTAGTTGCTAATAACATGCGCAGTATACGGCTGGGCAGGCAAAGTGTATGGCTAGCACGAGCTTAAAGCAAGCTGGGATTCGTGTCATATGAAGCTGCATCTCGTATAGCTAATAGAGTATAGTAGAAGTGGCATCACAAACAGCAAATGAAAGAACAATAAATATTATCAGGGCTGATACAAAGAAGATACGAGTGCGAAGAGCAAAGGTAAGGAAGCAATTAAAAATAACAACGGGGAAACCACAAAACGAAAGCCAAGGCCGACAAGAAGGATATTGTAAAGCATGCATGGCCAGCGCCGCCAACCACTCCGTCTTCGACAAAAACCAAAGCTAGCAAACATGTGCCGCCCAAAGCAATATAACGAAGAAAGTGACCTTTTGTTATCCGAATCTACCCCGCTTCCTTCGCCCTCATTTTTTTATTGCTGTTGTAGCTGGGTGCTGGAATTAAAAGTCGAGGCCAACAACGAGACACGGCGTGCCCGGATTCGCATTTCCTATTGTCGTGACAGGAGGGAGTCGGGCAGCCGGCCAGGTTGTTGACCAGGGGTATGATGAGAGCGAGAAAAAGGCTGAAACAAAAATACTAACTGAAGAACTGATCATGAAATTAAAGCAAACAGAGGACGGGGTATGTCTGTCGCAGAGGAGAGCAAATCAGTCTCCGGGTCTTAGTATCCGTTCACAGCCACCCGCTGCGAGCCGCGGCTCAGCTCACGGTCGGCGGCAGGGCTAATGGGCCGGCTGTGTTGGCCGCCAGCACCAGCGCTGCTCTCCTTCAGGGCGAGCAGCTGCTTGGCACGGAAAGTCTCGTAGTGGATCTGGGACGTGGTCTCGATCAGGTCCTGCAGGTGGGTGCGCAGCAGGAAGTCACGCAGGTGCACAAACTCGCAGTGCTCCTCGTCCTCGACGTTGATGACACCCCACCGGTTCTGGCGGGCAGGGACCTGCTTGCCAGCGATGATGATGGACTTCTCGGAGCCGACAACAGCAAAGGGGATGCGGTTCTAGCCAGTTAGACATGGACGGACACGAGATAGTTGTAGACCTGATATGGGATGTGCAAACAGAAAACTTACCTTAATCTCGGTGTTGACAGCACGCTCCTCCTCATCAAACTCGTCGTTGTCGTAGGGGAACATCTTGAGGTTGTGGAAAGCAAACTCCTCCTTGATGCGGGCCTTGAACTCCAGACGCTCCTCCAGGGTCAGGGAGTCCGACTTGGCAATGACGGGAACGACGTTGACGACATCAGAGAGCTTCTTCAGCACGACAATATCGATAGGCTTCAGCGAGTGGCCCGAGGGCTGGATGAAGAACAGGCAGCAGTGGATGCGGGTGTCCTGGATGTAGCGCTCACGCTGGGCAGTGAGCTCCTTGCGCAGGTACGCAGAGTGCTGGTCCTTGATGTACTTGACGATGGGATCCCAGCAGCGGTCGTTGTTAATCAGATCGCCGTAGCCGGGGGTGTCGACAATGTTCAGACGGAGCCGCACGCCGTTCTCCTCGATAATGTGCGACACGGCGTGGATCTCGGTGGTCGAGCGGATGGTCTCGTCAGGCACAAGACGGCCCTTGGACTCCATCAGGTGCGATGCGAAGATGGTGTTGATCAGGGTAGACTTGCCGAGACCAGTCTGGCCTGTAGGAGGTGTTAGAAAGGGTGCACGTGCATAGAAGACAGCGTAGCTGTTGAACTATGGAAGCTTGTGATCGCGGCCGGAAAAGGGGGTTCGGCAGTCCGATGACGGGCCCCTATTCAGGCCACGGGCCACGGAGCTCCGTGAAAACAGCAGCACAGCAACACGCCGACAAACTTACCAACGCAGATAACGTTGAACTGGAAACCACGCTTCAGGAGCTTGCGCTCGATCTGAGACGTGATGCTGTCAAAGCCGACATGGCTTTGAGGGTAGATGGTAGCAGGGGGCATGGCAGCCATTTGGTCGATTGGGGGGTGAGACGGTGGGAGAGCGAAAGACTGAGATAGTGAGAGTACGATGAAGCTGGAGAAGGGCGGTTCTCTCAAAGCTATGCGAAGCAAGATGATGCGCGAGTTGTGGTGGTGGTGTGAGGAGTGGCAATGGGAGCGGTCGCGATGTCACAGGAAGGAGGAAACAAAATAGAACAAAATAGAGTTGCCCCTTGGGTTTTGGGGGGGATTGGAAATTGGGACGAAACAAATTGTGGTGCAGGTAGCACCTGCCATATTTCAGGGGGGGAGGAGATTTGCTCCTTCCCCTATTTCACAGGAGACTGACAACAACGGTCTCCCGCCGTTCTTTCCTTACCTTTCGCGAACAGGGGTAGAAAAGGGGAAGGAAGGAAGGGCTGCGCGTTCCTGATTGGCCCCGGCCTGCGTCCGTGTGTCCTGATTGGGCGTCATTGGCCAGTCGGCAGTCTAAGTGGACCCACACTGGCCCAGGAGAGCATGGGGAGGTGCGCACTAGCAAAAAGACAGCAAGATCGTTGTTTAACTGGGACGACGCCTGAACAAGACTAGCTGCAATTCAGGACCATGGCTAAAGATGTATTATGTAATCAGAAAAAATAAGCCGACCCAGAAAATAGAGATTTTGGAGAGACGATGCCAGAGACGACGAAACGAAAAAGCTTAGTGTGAGCAACGCAGCGACGTCACGGCACACGACGAACCCGATCGACGGCACACGACGACATTCACGGTCTGGACACCAACTTCAATCGCCCTAATCGATCCTGTCTCCTTGCTCCTCGCAATGGCCGCCGCTCCCCTCCGCACGGCCTTCTCGGCTGCTGCCCTCTTGCCCCGGCTCGCGGCACCGCAGACATCCGCCTCCGCTACCGCCGCTGTGTCGGCTTCTCTCACATCTACTATCGTCTCGAGCTCATTAATATCATTACGGACATTCCGTGCCGCCTCTCTGTTCGCCCGCCAGATCGCTGCCACCCCATACCTCCCCGCCTTCTCGATTGCGTTTCCCTCCATCTCGTCCTTCCTCGAGGGCATCTGGGAGTCGGTCCTGCGTGCCGTGCCCAAGAAGAAGACATCACACATGAAGAAGCGCCACCGGCAGATGGCCGGCAAGGCTCTGCGGGACGTCAAGGCGTTGTGCCAGTGCCCGGCGTGTGGCCGTACAAAGCGGCAGCACCATGTGTGCCCCCACTGCATGGAGTGTATGTACCTGACTCAACACCTTTGGCCCGTTTCGACACGGTTCGATCCGGATATTTACATGCTCTGTGTCGACCTGCTTGTACCAAATGAATTCTTACTAATATTTTACAGCAATACGGGAGATGCTCAAGAAGTCCACATAACGGCATAGACAACGACAACCTGGCTGTGAACATGAGGGAAACAGCCAGTGGAACTGTGGCCCTCGTCATGGCAAACGAAAACACATCTGTACAACACTGGACGGGACTGGAGTCCGGTATACCGGCGTAAGGCTGCCGAGTTGAAATACCGGATCACGTGTCCACGATGACAGGACGAAAGAAGGCAGGGGCATCCTGCACACGGCGGCGGAGGACTTCTCTCCTATGTATATAACCAGCGGCATTCAAAAGCAATATTAGACGTTATCTTCAATCCTGCTGGGCACGTGCGGCGTTTACCTTGCCTCACTTAGCTCTGGGCAACCTGTGACGTAGTGACATGCAACCTCTGAGAGTGATATGCACCTTCCTTACCAATACAATTCTAAAATAGGAAGCAGCAACGTGGACTGGTAGCCGGGAAACAGAGATACATGACGTCTTTCCATGTCTTAGGAAGGAACTAATGGTGGTTGTAGGAAGGAGCGATGCGCATGGGAAGACAAAGGCAAGCTTGGGCAGGAGCTGATGGCTTCGCGCACCCCACATTTATTTTTACTGCCTGCAATAGCTCGACAAGGCTTCAACTTAACCGTTGGACAACCACATCATCACCCTTACCAATTTCGATATATCGCGCTCCCAGCTGTAGCCACGATGGTGAGTAGTCTATAGTACCCAAAAACAGCAGCTCAAACGACTAACTCTTGCCTCGCAGTCCAAACAGTACTACATCGCCAAGGCCGTTGACAATGGTACGAACCCCGCCAAAGATGATGTCGACGACACGCGCAACCAGGCGGCTTGACTAACATTTGACAGCTCACGAAACGGACATTTTCTCAATAGCAGTAACGCCGACGACTGTCATCTCTGGCTCCGGCTCATCGACGCTGCGCTTTCACAGCACGGCTGGCGCCGATTTCCCAATTACACAGTCCATCGACGGCGCGCACAAGCTCGGCTGCCATCATGTGGCCACGGCAAAGGGTGGCGCTGGCAAGGTCGCTTGCTCGGCCGGTTTCGGCGGCGACGTGAAGATCTGGCGACAGGGCGAGGCGGGCGATTGGGTATTGGACTCGAACCTGCGGCCAAATGACCTCGTGGGCCGCGGCAGCAAGGGCGACAGCACAGAGGACGGCGAGAGCACTGAAAAGCCGGACAAGACAGAGAAGACAACCGACGCATGGGCCTTGGCTCTGAGCAATGACGAAAAGTACATGGCCTACACCACACACGACGGCCGTGTTGGTGTCTGGGACGTGGAGGCAAAAGAGCGCCTGCTTGTGTACAGCACCCACAACCGCGCCACGAGCAGCTTTGCGATGGCTGTCGACTTGAGCCAGGATGGCAAGTATACGGCGGCCGGCTATCAAAACGGCTCGGTGAACGTGTTCAACAATGACCAGTCCAAGCTGGTGTACACACTTCCTGGCCTCGCTAAGCCTGTGCGCGCAGTGGCATTCTCACCGCTGGGGAAGCGGCTGGCGGCTGGTGGTGATGCGGGTGTCATCTCACTCTATGACATGAAGCACGGCGAACCAGTCGGTAACCTGACACCACCGGGCGCGACAGCTTCGAGCCCGTCGGTCTGGGTCATGTCTCTGGACTTTTCTGCGTCAGGCGAGTACCTGCTCGCCGGCTACATGGACGGCAAAGTGCGCGTCTGGAACATTGAGCTCGGAACGTGCGTGGCCACAAACGGCGAGACGGAGATGAAAGCACTATGGACCGTGAAGTGGCTGCCGCCCAAGTCGGAGCGTCCCGGGGCGGACACGGAGAGCTTCTGCATTGCCGGTGCAGATCGCAGCCTCAGCTTTTACCGCGAGGCGGGCTCGAACCCCATAATATGAGCGGAGATCTAGGGATTGATTACGACGTTATGAAGATAACTATACAACGGCAACGGCCTGATACTCTCTCATCGGTCGAGTTGGACGCCTTCACTACCAAGCAAAGGCTACTAGGCAAGCGGCCTGGTCCTGATGAGGTCTCGCCACCACAGCGACATACGGCAAACATCATGCATCGAGACCACCCGGTTCATGGCTTCACTGGTCAAGTGGCGAAGGGTGTCAAAGCGGTATTACGGAGC
The DNA here is from genome assembly GCA_029298845.1 of Ophiostoma perfectum. NCBI lineage: Eukaryota > Fungi > Ascomycota > Sordariomycetes > Ophiostomatales > Ophiostomataceae > Ophiostoma > Ophiostoma perfectum. The sequence continues at coordinate 17,655 of JANSLV010000099.1, read as the reverse complement.
TGTGTAGTCATTTGGGTCTTTAGATGCCTAAGATCTACAGCATCAGATCAAACCGCCTATTTCGCGGAGTAAGACTACAAAAATCAAGACTCTTTTGACCTCGAATGACATTGTTCTGCATAGTTCATATAGTGAGATCTCTGGATGCGTGAATTGATATTGGGATTTTGAACACGATGAAACTAAATAGAGTGAGAGTAGCACCCTTTCTCTCGGCATGAAATGTGACGGAGTTGCATCAGATATTTGACGGCAACATGACACGTATCGCGGCGTCCCAGAAGTAGGCGACCAAGGACTTGACCCGAAGTGACGTCCTGCTTAGCAATTTAACTCTCATGGGCCTCTGCAAAAGCGAGGTGGCTACCATCGTTGTACTAGGTAAGAACTTAACATGACCTCTACAATGTAAGTAGTAATCTAACAACGACAGCGAATGGGTTGCCGAATAACACTATGACTTCAACATAGCCTTATAACGGCTAGAATATGGCACAGCTAGATCTGTGATGCCCCTTGCCCTTGTCTTCACTTCATGCCATGTTTCAATCTCCTGTGACCAGAGTAGGCAGAATCAGATAGAAAGCCGGTGCTCCTCGATGTCATTCTATACGATATATACGATTGCATTCATATTTCATTCATATTCAAATGCTATATGGCCAATGCTGTATATATACATGTCTCATAGTAAAAGGGCATTATGCGGCTTACTCGATCTCCTCAATCCGGGGCCGGCCATTGATAGTCTCGCTTGCTGACGGCGATCGTACAGAGGTGCCGATACTGGCCGGGTTGATCGAGAGACCAGCAAGCTTTGCAAGACCGCCAAACGCCCCCGTGGCACTGTTCTCGCTGTCGCGAGGCATCAGCGACGTCATTTGCCAGTTCTCCAAGCTCTCAATCACATCGATGGCGTGCTGCTTCACCAGCCCGTCCTCGTCTGTGCCGGCGACGTACCGCAGAATCCGCAAGATGTCATCTTGGCTCTGCTGTGTAAGGCCGAAGCCGAGCCGCCGGTTTGCCTCACGTGCTTCATGCAGGGCCCGCACAAAACTGAGGATGAGGATGATGGCTGCACGCCGCAGAATGCCCTTTTCGAGCTCAGTCTCCATTGTCAGTATATGCAGGGACAGATCCACAGCGCCGGAAGCCAGTGTTGCGCCCAGTCCGCCGATGTTGACTTCGATACCCGTGCCGAGAATGGATAGCGCCGAAGCCCGGATGCGTACATCCTCGCTGCCTCGCTTGCTGCCCCAGCCCTCGACAATACGGCCAAGAATCTCGTTCTTCTGCTTCTCTTCTTCCGACAGCAGAGCCTCGTCAAGGTCCATGGGATCGTCATCGCCTGCATCATCGGCGGGTTTCCGCTTGCTCTTCAGTTCCTGCATCCGTGCCTCGCGGGCCTGCTTGGCCTCCGTCTTGGCGCGATGGCCGCGCCGGCCGGCGGTTTCGAGCAGCGTTTCCCCAACCTGCTGTGCCGTCTCTCCAGCAAATGTGGCTCCAAGTCTCTGCACCACCTGCAACAGCGCCTCGCCAAAGCGGAGACGGGTGTCGACACTTTTTGTTTCCGCAGCATCGACGTAGTGGTCAAGCAGCTCTTTGGTCGTGGACTTGGGGTGGCGGTTTGCGATTAGCGAAAAGATTTTGATCACGCGCAGGTTGACATAGTCTTCGTTTTCGTCGAGGAGCGAGGACATCAGCACTAGCATAGACGAAATATCCAAAACAGAGCTGTTTGTCTGTATTAGACCCTGCAGCAGAGCGATGCCTTCTGACCGCACGGGCGGCGGCGAGTCTGCCTGCATAATGTATGACATAGCCAGGCTGTACGTCTTACGGTCCTCAACCTGCTGCTTCGAGGTAGCCGTGGGGGCACTGGAGCCTTGTGCGTCTGGGTCTTCGAGCTCATCTCTGTATTTCAGAAAGAGCAGCAGATTCTTGGCCGTTTTGGCGTTCTCGTCAACGGCGTCGGAGCCCGATGCCTGGCCAATCTTCTCCAGCGAGCGCTCAATCGACTGCACCGCCTTTGCATCTGCCCTGGCTCGCCGGAAACCTGGCGAGGTGACAACGAGATTCAGGAGACTCAGACACACAGGCAGCGTCTCATCTTCGGCGAGCGAGTCGCTGTCTACCTGGCGCAAAAGCCCCTCCACAAGCTCGAATATATGGTCAGGTTTTCCAGCAAGCTTCTCGGGGAACTTTTCCATCATCTTTTGCAGAATGCTGCCCTCCAAGACATCGGCCAGGGGGTTGCTTTCGACGTCCATTTTCGTGTCGTCTCCGTCCTCCTCTTTGATCAGCACAATACCGGGCGCCGGCTTATGCTTTGGCTTTCTCGACACTAGCCAGCGCCCAAAGAGGTCCAAAAAGACCGAGGAGATATCCTCGTCATCTGTCGAGATAGATGCCAGTAGGTCGATCAGAGCATCAGACTTGGGCCCAATCTCATTCCATCGGGTTTGCAGCACCTCGGCTGGGTGTGGGGGCGTATCCGGAGCAGAAACGATGCAGATGCTGCTGCCGGTTGCATCTTTGAGCTGGTATTCCCACTGAGGACTCTTGCCTGCATCCCTGCGGCCCTCAAACAGCAGGTCGCGCACAATCGGCATGGCCTTGTCGGGGTTCGTCGAGATTTTGAGGTAGATCTTGAGCAGGTTGCGCGCAGGCAAGCAGTAGTCCTCCTCGCAGCGCTTGGTCGCGTTCGTCCACGACGACAAAGCCCAGAGAGGGAGGACGACTGCGCTGAGTAGCCGACGGGTCAGTCCGGGGTTCGGATGGGAGATAATGAGAGTCTGCAGTCTGCGAAGGCCCTGCGCGACATCCCCATCCGACACCAGCACTGCAGCAGCATTCTTACGGAGGTCGACAACCTCGTCGTCAGCGATTGTAGACCGTCCTTGACTGGTTGTGGGATCGATGCTGCGAAGCATAGGCTCGGCAAAGTTGACCCAGCCCGGCATAGCTGTTCATGATTGTCAGTATGATGCTTGTGCCCATGCGATGACGTTTGAGACGTACCAGGAGCACCAAAACTCCTCCGGCCGAGGATGCCAAAGCCAATTACATATGCCGCTACCTTTGCAAGATCCAGCCCATCCCGTCCGTCGAGGAGTTCAAGTAGTTGCGGTGCAATCACATGGAACCAGTTCTCGGCGGTCACTCGTTGGGCAGGGCTCGCGAGCAGCCGGGTCGCCATTTTAAGGGCCTCTGGAGTAATCTGGGCACCCTCTTTCTGCGGCTGAGCTGCTTCCGAGGACTGCCCGGAGTTGGAAGGGTGCACAGAGAACACAAACTCTAGAGTCGCCCGCACGCCGTCTCGTCGCATGGGAAGCATGGCAAGCTGGCTCATAAACTCGATGCGGGCAGCATCCGGCACTCTTCCCGGCACAATAACTGCGTTCAACGCCGGAAGCAGCGCCACAGCCCGGGTTCTATACTTGTCAGCATACTTTCTATTAGGCTGTACCAGTCAATTTCACTCTATGGTCACCGTGCTTACCTCTGAAGCAGATCTGAGAGCTGCTGCTCGACGGCATTGCGATCCGGCGTGCTGGGGTCGACGAGCGCCGTCCCCAGGCCCGTCAGGGTTTCGATAAGTGTTTTCTGAGCCTCACGGGCATCATTTACTGGAGCTGGCGCATCCATCGTGAGGTTTGCATGATTGTGACTAGTTGGTCTGAAAGCGAGCTCAGGCCTGACATCATTTTCAAGTGACGTCTAGACTGCAGATTAGTCAGCAATATTTGTAAAGCTGTAGCGCAAGAGAGCTCCTCAAGCTCCATATAAATGGGTCTATGCGCTGCTCCCATCCAATAGCAGCAGCCATCTCAGCTACACCTGACCTCGAACGTGACCGCCGCCTTGACAGCGCGTTGGGCCTTTTGGTGTTATTTTCTTAGCACCCTTGCTGCCTTTATTTACTATCGACTTCGACGCCAAAAAAGCTTCTTCCCTACCACGACTCTGGCGACCATCACCACCGCCAACCCGCCCTTCTCTCCCACCACCACACGATCGACCATTCCTCTGCCCCCATCGGTCAGTCTGGTCAATGCATGGGCAGGATGTCGACGCGTGCTCCCTCATCCGCCCCGGATCCCGTCCGGCGGGCCCCCCCATACAAGGACTTTCTGCAGCCGGCGCTCCATAGACGGTTTTCCTCGACGGCGCTCGTTCTCCTGGCGATCGCCTATGCGCAGTCGCTTGCCTTGTCCAGCTGGTCATCATGTGCGCATCTCTCTGGGCATTTGTCCACTATGACCAATGTAAATGAGCGCCGACGTGTTGCTGACTTTTCTTTTCTCTCGTCTAGGGCTCTGGGCTTGGTTCCCTCTCAGCAGCGCCGGTTTCCGCGCTCTCGTGATCTTCTTCTGCGGCCTCATCATCATTATCCTGCGCATCGCACAGTTCCATATCGGCATTCGGACCTCGAACTCTCCCTTTGAAACCTTTCTGTTCAACGCGGCAAAACCCAAGACGATCGAGACCATCTTCTCCTACTGCCTGTCTGGCTGGCTGTTCGCCCAGGTGTACCGCTGGTCGGCCTCAGAAGGGGCCAGCCTTGGATGGGTCACGCACTACCCTGGCGACCGCACGCGCCTCAATGAGCGGGCTCTGTTTCTGGTCTTCCATGTCGTGGTCGTTAGCGGCGCGAACGCGGCTATGCACCTGTTCCGGGACAGCGACCGCCTCCTCTTGGGCACGGCACGGACCCTCCCCAGCAGCTCCTTGGCTCCGCACGGCATCAAGAAGTCCCAGCTTTACACTATGTTGATGTCCGATTTCCCCATTCATGCCTTTACGGCCCTCACGCGCTCGCTAGTCTCCGTTTTCCTTAGCATCTTCCTCTATGCGCTGTTCTTCCGCTCCATTGCCTGGCGGGTCTCGCTGGCCTTGTTCCGTCCCTTCTACAGCCTTCCAAAATCGACCCTCCCTCCGGCGCTGAAGCCTTACTTCTCGACATGGGGCTTCCTTGTGCATTGCCTCGGCGCTGGCTTCCTGCTCTCGCTGCTATTCGTCATCGGCAACGCCGCATTCACACTTTTCCTTGTCAACGAGCCACTTAAAGACGGCAAGCCGCTTACAACAGACTCCAAAGACCCCAACGGCAGCCTATTGAACGGCCTGCGTAGTAAAAAAGACAAGATCAAGGCCTTTGCGCTCTGGGAGCTGGCCTTTATTGCTCGCGACTTCCCTGACCGTCGCGTGGCCATCTACACTGATATCGACCGCAAAGACGGCTCGGCCTGGTCACAGGTGTGCAAGCACTGCCTGGATATTATCAAGACACTTGAGAACCGCATCGACCCTCCAGCACCAGCCCCGGTACCAAGCGACGCCGCAGGACCGGGCGCCAATGCTACTAGCGAGCCAGAATACAAGCGCCTTACGAAGCCCGTACGCGACGACCAGATCCTAATAGGCACACCAAAGAAGAAGAAGTTCGCTGGCGACCTGGTCAACAAGGTTGCCATCGACCCCCAAAGCCCACCACGCCTAAGCCCGTTCACCAACAAGGTGCTGTCGGACGCAAAGAAGCGGCTGCTTGATGTTCAGCAGGACATTAGTGGACCTGAGAACCCGAACAGCGGCTTGCAGAGCATGGTCCGCCAGTTCCTGGCCATGCCCGCAGTGGGTTGGCCCTTCCAGATGCGGTTCCAGAACCGTATCACAGCAGCTGTGTTGGGTGGTCCCTATGGCGAGCCGAGCATATACGTGAACGCGATCAATTCCCTGTCGCTCCTGGCCGTACACAGCTTGCAAGAAGACAAGTTTGGCAATGTGCAGCGCGACGTCGCGACCATTATCCGCGAACTCACGCGCGTGACGCGGAAGCTGGACAACCTCAAGGCTTCATTCCCTCTTCACTGGACCGACATTGAGGCTGTGCGGGCATGTCCCGAGGTGGACAGCATCCTGGATGCGCTCAAGGATGGCCTGACCGATCTGATTGCCAACTTTGGCAAGTACAGCAGAGACCTGCGGCTTACGCAGGCGGATATGCGGCTAGCCGACGAGGCAGCCAACGAGGGCCGTCACCAAGAGGCAGTGACCGAAGACATTACGCCAGAAATGCTAGAGGCGCGGTGATAGGAGCAGTGTCTAACTAAGCGGACGGCAAGCGAAAGCAGGAGGAAAGACAAACGGAGGAAGCGGTACTAATTCTGGGATCCATCGGCGGTGTTTGATTTTCTGATTCTACGTGTACTCTTGTACTATTTTGGAACTGTTACGATACTGTAGACTGGCGTTTAGTGATTTATATTCTCGCATGGAAAGACAACAAGTCAATAAAAATTGCAAAACATGAAGCAGTCTGGTGCTGTGCACAGAGGACAGAGGAGAACAGTGAGACAGGATGACGTTGGGATGTGCAGTAATCGTAGGCGGCCAATCAGCATTGCCACATGCGCTGATGTGGGGCCATAGTAAACAATTTACGGGCATATTAGTGCACGCTGTTAGTAAACATTGGTTTAATTACTTCGCCCCCAGTGCAGCTCTGGTCTGACCATCTCTCCGTTTACCTACCACGGCCACCACCCGACCTCCTGCGCCACGAATCGAGACGAAAGCAGCTCCAAGGATGCTTGTATCGATAGCCTCAATACAGTTATGATCACATCTGCGTCATGATACGGCCGCCACTGCTTGGCCCACGCACCCGGCCTCGGAATTGAGCAACCCCCCGAGACACCTGCCGGCGACGACCACCCCAAGAGCGTCGAGCGATATAGATTAGAAACGAAAACAAGATGGCGTCTTCCCTCCGCCTGTTCTTCCGCGTCGTCTATGCATCCATCTACACCTTTCTCCACATCCTCGTCGTCGCGCTGCTGCTCGTCACGCCCGGTGACATCATCAACCAGTCGCGCCAACGCCACGACATTGTGCCCATTATCATCGTGTCCGTCGCCTACGTCGCGGCCATCATCACTGTTGCCTTTGTCTTCTTTCTCCGACTCTTCCTCAACCGCGCCGTGCTCAACTCGATTCCCAAATCCTGGATTCCCATCGGAAAGGGCGATGTCCGCAAGCATGTGCGCAAGATGATTGCGGCCGGGCTCAGCCGCAGCGCTGCCATCGCGTTTGTGTCACGGCCGCGCATTGTGTCCGATGAACTGTTTGAAGACATGTGCCCGATGCTGTCGACAGGTGCTAGGGGTGCCGAGGGCGCACTCATGAGCGGCGGCATGCCCAACAAGACGCTAGGAAAAGGGGCGCAGCGAGCATCGGCAGAAAAAGAAGGAGAGGAATACGAAACGGAGAAGAACAACAGAGCGGAAATAGACAACGAAAAAGAAATCAACGACGCACAAAACCCATCGGCACCAGAATCAATATCTGCATCCCCAGGCAGCAACAAAAAGGCAGTGCGGTTCAAGCGGGTGGAAACAGTCGAAAAGGAAAAGGAATTGGGCATCAACCTGCCACCGTGCTTGGCCGTCTGGGGCGAGATTGAGCATCCCGGATGGGCGCCACCCAACCAGCCCGTCCTAGGTTCTCGGGAGCGGGGTGCACGAAGCGCAAGCGGCAGCAGTGGAGGAGGCGATGGACCAGGCCCTGCAGACCTCGGAGCTGCCGTCGTTGCGGCTGGTGCTCTGGACGGCGAGGACTTGACTCTGCAGTACAGCACAGTCCTTGCCGAGCTGCCACACCTCATCGAAGCCAAGGCCCTGACGCTGGCACCGCCCCAGCTGGACGTCGAGACTGTCGCCCTGCTGCATCGGCCCATCTACATGGGCCTGCGCGAATACCTAGCACACCTGGCCGAGCTCGGCGTCATTGATTTCACGGCAAGCGGCGGCAGCCATGGAGACGACCGCCCCCTCGGCGACGTCCTCCCGTCGTTTGTGGCGACGTACGAGTACGCGCGGTTCTCGACACAGATGCTGCGGCACGAGCAGTTCCGACAGCTGATGCACGACCTAGCAACGATCCTGCGCCGCATGACACCTCTCGACCCGAACCTACTACTGGACGACGGTGGCAGTGATGACGACGGGGACAGCTACAGTGCATATGAGAAAGCAGGCAGCTACATGTATAGCGAAGGCGACAGCCGGCCATTCTACTCCGGCTACTCTGGGTATTCTGGACACTCGCAAGATTCCACCGAGAGCGACGACGACGGCGTTGATGGCATTGACGACATTGCGGCACGCTCGAGCCCAACGACGCCGACACGGAGCCGCAGCCGCAGCTACCAGAAGCAGCAGCAGCAGCGAGTGCCGCTGCCGCATATCCTTGCACGCGCTGCATCCCACTCTTCGTCGGCGGCCCGATCACAGTCGAGTGCGAGCCGTGCCAGCACTGCCAGCGACAGCCCTGGCCGCCGCGAGGGTTCAAGGCTGCCGCAAAACGAAGACGAAGACGTCGACGAGAGCGACGGCACCAGCCGGCGCCGTTGTGTTCCTCGCAGCGGTGCCCTCCTGCAGCCCCGAGCCCGCCCGAGGGCACGCGATATGCGACGAGTACCATCGCACGTGTCGTCGAGCGCCAACAGCTTTGCACAGTCGCGGAACCCTTACACCGTCAGCAGCCAGCCGTCCAGCTCGAGTCTGCGGTCGGCCATGTCTGCTGCTCCATCCGTCGCTCCGTCTACGGCGTCAGCGCGGTCGGCGTCGACAGCATCGGACGGCGGATCAGTCATCATTCGACTGGCGGATCGCAATGAGCAGTCCCAAGGGCTGCCGTATGTGCTGATGCTGCCAAATTAACAAGGCGATATATACCCCAACAAGGCTTTGGATAGCCACCACGGTCCTGTAAAACATAATTATAATGATAATGAGATAGTATTCGTCTCTATTACTCGCTGGCGAAGTAGTGCATAGTCAACTAGGTCAAATAGTTGCACGTGACTTGACACACATGAAAATGTATCGCATCCACACCGAGCAACTAGACCATACAATGATAAGCACGCTTCACATGGCATGTATTCAGATAGGGTAATCGGGGAAACTGTTCTTTTTAAATTCAAAGATATAAATTACAGCGTGCAGCACAAGACGGAGCAAGAAGACCAGGAAGACATTAGTCAAATCACACCTGGACAACACTCCAGCCACAGCAAACACACAACCGCTCCCCCGCCGCGCACAAGTTCATCCCAAACTTTTCCGGCACCTGGCTGTCTGACTCGGACCAAGCAGCAAAATGGAATAGAAAACGCAACAGCAAAAACGTAGACTGGGCCGGGTGTAGCTCGTCGGTTTGGTTTCATTTCAGTTCGTATTCATCGCTTTGTCGTCGTCGGACACATCCCCTCCTCCGGTCCCCATCACGCCAGCGCGAAGGCTGGCGCTAGATGTTGTACAGAAGATATTTTGTGTTTGGTAGGTTCCAGTAGTTTACTTGAAGGCCTTGCCGAAGACAATGACCTGGAGCTGGTCGTAGATGGACAGGACACCGGCACCGGCAACACCACGCAGGATGTTGGCACCAGCACCCTTGAACAGGGACTTGGTACCCTCCTTGGCGACGATCTGGCGGAAAGCGTCCAGGGAGCTGCTGTACTTGACGGCCTCACCAGAGGTCATCATCATGCGGCGACGGACGGTATCCAGGGGGTAAGAGGCGATACCGGCACCGGTCGTGACCAACCAACCCAGAGCGAAAGAGGCCAGGAAGCTGTCGGCCAGGTCGCCGGTCAGGGCAATAGGCTTGATGGAGTCGTACATACCGAAGTACAGACCACGGTAGACAACGATACCGGCGACGGAGGGACCGAAGCCACGGTACAGACCGGCAAGACCGTCAGAGGCCAGGGTCTTGCGGTAGACGTCGACCAAGCCGTTGAACTGGCGCTCGCCACCCTTCTTGGCGGACTTGGCGTCGTTGGCCAGACGGGTACGGGCGTAGTCGAGGGAGTAGACGAACAGCAGCGAAGTGGCACCAGCGGCACCACCGGAGGCCAGGTTACCAGCCATCCACAGGGCGTAGCCGTCGCGCTCCTTCTTGTAGCCGAACATCTTCTTGAACTTGTCGCGGAAAGCGAAGTTCAGGGCCTGGGTAGGGAAGTAACGGATGACGTTGGCAGTGTTGCCGCGCCACAGAGCCATGACACCCTCATCGGCGGTAGTGCGCTTGAAGCAGTCGGCAATACCCTCGTAGCGGCGGTCCAGACGGCCGGCCTTGATCATCTCATCCTGTGGAGGGGTTAGCATTGATTCCGTGCCGACAACAATCAATTGATACTGCCGTTGCCGGCGCGATTGCGATTGCGCCGGGTTGCGCCCGGTTGTGGTGTCTTCAAGTGCCCACACTGAATCAATTCCCAAGCTGCTGCAGGTGGGTTGGTCCCCTCTATCCCGATTGCCGATCATTTCACGTGACGCGCGAAAACGATGACGAAAAAAATCGAGGCAAACAGCTCCGGCTTATGGGCAACCCTAGCGCCAGCGAAGCGAAGGGTCGACACAGCCGGAACAGTTGTAGAAGAGAGGCCACATTGGCAAGCATTGAGAGGTGTAGAGCATAGCAGCTTGAAGACGCCGCAACGCCTTATCGCACACGGCTAATGATAACGTACCTGGTTCTGGACGAGGAGCTTGACACGCTCGATGGGAGCAGCAGCGGTCTTCGAGACGGCGGCGGAAACACCACCCACTGGAAGGGGAGTCAGTAAACTGTGCTGGGAAGATCAAAGATCAGAGGCGCTCCCGGCAGGTTGCCATTGACGCGCGCGTCAATAGAAAACAGCGGGAGCGTAGCCGTCGAAAACTTGGCTCGGTTGAGGTTTGGAGGTTCACATACTCAGGAAGTCCACCACGAAGGACTAGAAGAAAGCATGTTAGCAATTGCTCGAGACATGGCAGCTTGGCAGAGCTGGGCAATGAGAATGAGCTGGGTAGCAAGTCGGGGTGAGGTCGAGGTGAGATGGGAGGGGGCGGATGCTGGCGAGCAGATCCGAACATCCGGCAGTAAACAGCGCAATTGAAAAAGTCAATCGAGCCGGATACTGGGCGGGGAGTGGCAGTGGTGAAGCAGCGGTGGTAGTGGCAGCTATCGTGGCCTGTGCTGAGGGAATTCCGGCGATGCGGCCAAAGTGTCGGTCAAGCGGCCACACACTTGCTGCACCGTGCAAACGGCAGACTGCACCACGGCCACCCGCGCCGTCTTGCCTCCATCGCAAACGGCGGCCGCCGACAGATCGGTGCCCATAGGCCCCTGCTCATTGCCCATTGTTCGTTGCCCATCCCATTGAATGGTTGTGTGAGTGACTTACGGGCATGCCCAGGATCTTGATATCTTCCTTGGAGGTCATTTTGGCGACTGGTCACAGAACAATCTGAAAAGAAAAAAGGGAGTGGAGATAGGTGAAGAAAAGAGGTCAGTGAGGAGATCCGAAGAAAGAGAAGAGGAAAGGAAGAGAGAAGGGAAGAAGAAAAGGAGAGAAGAAGAAAAGGAAAGGAAGAGGAGGGAAAAAAAGGAGGGAGGGAAAGGAAGAAAAGAGAGGGAAAGAGACGGGAAAGGGAAAAAGTCAGATCGCAGGAAGGGGGAAAAAATCCTCGGCTGCCAGATTTATTATGGGACACCGCCCAACCCAGCAACCGCCAGCGGCCGGGCTGGGTGCTGTAGCGGCTAGAAGGGGTCTTGTTACAGCGCTGCAGCAGTGGACGGCAGCGTGTCAGGACGTCTTGCACTTCTATGGGCCCTGTTTGGGCCATGTTTGGGCTTGCATGGACCCTGTGCATTACGGCCCTTGCACGGCCTGTTTACGTTTACCATGTGCGGAGGGAGCTATGGCAGCTATGGCAGCTCAGGGCCTCAGCCGCTCAGTAGGTGCGATGGGTGCTGTTGCTGCTGTTGCTGCTGTTGCTGCCGTTGCCGCCGTCCCAATGCTGCTGCTGTAGTGAAGCCGTCGCGATGCAAGACCCGCTATCACAAGGCAATTGCCCGTCTAATAAAATACAAGATAATAAGATATCTCAGTCTGCCACTGCTGAAAACTCTTCCAGCGTTATCGTTGCGCCGTTACAGCGCTCAGGCTTGCGGAATTTCTGGATTATTTTTTCAGCGATTCTTTCCGGCCGGGCGCGCTAAGCTCAGACGGCAGCCCCACTTCTGCCATTCTCGCCAGCCAAAGAAGGGGAAAAGAAGGAAAAGGGACTGAGGAAGGAGGAAGGAGAGAGGGAAATCCGGCCAAACAGGAGCCAGCTGCGAGACTACTCGACTTTTCCTGCTGGCTACGGAGCACCGCGGGCGGCGGATACGGCTGCTGTTCTCTGGTCCTTTTGGTGTATCGTGTCTGCCTTTGCTTATGGCGACGTAACGGCGAGGAATCGCATGTGCCGCCTGAGGCAAGCCTCCGATGGCATTGATCGTTGGTGTCTGGAAATGCCGTCTTACATAAGCATCGGGATCGCAACCCGAGGCCATATTGCTCCTATGCCACTGCCCACGGGCGTTGTTTCCTGTACGAGTATTGTCTGAGACATATTATAATAGTGTCTACAGCGTTTCTTCCATGTTTGCGCTGCTTCTTCTGCTTCTTGGGATCCTCCTGTAACGTGCTAAATGGCCCCTTTGCCGGTTCACTCCGAGCAGGGCCCAGCAATCGGCCACCCACCGGGCATTCTTTTTATATTTGTATTATGAATTATATCGCAATTTATTTCTAAAGATATCTTATAAGATATTCTTGTTTGCCGACCCCATATCCAAGATACAGCTGGAGCCCCTCCGGATGGGGGTTCTATCAAAGATCAGAATACAGCCAGCATGGCGATACACGATACTCTTTGTATCTCGCAAACAGTGCCGGCGTTTCATGGTATTGTGCCATTTTCTCACTTGTTTTCTATTTCAGAGAGCTTGGCTACACTACTTGAGGGTGTGCTGTCTGTCCTGGTGACCGCCAGCACCCGGGAAGTCCCTTTATCAGCGCGAGCGCTGTGTGCGACGAGAAGTTTATTAGAGACCTGGCATCAAGAGCACAAGCAAGGTGCAATAGAGGCATCCTTCCATGCAGCCTGTCGTCGAATTCAGAATGCCATCGTCTACGCAAACCCGACGGCAGCCGCTGGTTCAGCCCGTCCTACAAGATAGACGTCTGCAGGAGATGTACGTTGTCCATCCGGCTTCTCGCTTTCGTATCCAGCGCTATTTTCTTTCCAATGGAGCCTCCTGATTACGAGCGCAGCGGATGCCAGAGATAGCAAGCAGGACTACGGCGCAGGAGGCCGGATGAGCGGAGCCAGGGGCTGCAGACAGCCAGACAAAGAACTCAGGCACGGCCACGACAACGAACAGACTAAAGAATCCAGCTTGACACATGCCATCAGCTACTCCATACCTCGCATAGCTGCACACCTACACACCTACATGCCGCCGGTATTCTTCTTGGCGCCCGCCGTGCATCCTACGTGACGGCGCAAGGAGTTGGCGACGCCGGATGGCCAATGTCCGGAGCTGCTAGGTTTGTTCGAAATGTGATATAGACTTGGTTTGCGATATAACACAAAATAAACCATACGTACACCACATGAGATGCAAGCCAGCCCACTTTGCTCGCGCTTGCTTTTCGGCTTTGCTGCTACTGGCTCTGATGCACGGCGACGGGGCAGCACTCACTCGTATCGTTATCAGCCAAGTCAAATGCGATAAGATACGTGCCGACGATGGAGCCTCTTTAGGGCAGCTGTAGACAGGGCTCTTGCCAGCTGGCAGTCTGGCAGTCTGGCAGTCACAGCCTCACAAGAGAGATATCTCGACGTCGTCTAACCGTGCGCAAACCAGGAACCGATAGACGAGCAAACTGCGTGCCTTGGAAATGGCTTCGCATTATACCGCTTCACGATATCCCTTGATGACACGGACCTAAGAGTTAACTACCGAGACTTGTGTAGAAAAAAGTAAAGCCCCGCGGCAAGACTGTGTGCCCGTTGATTTTGATGTCGATAGGTGGTGACATTCGTTGTGCAGCAGTAGCTGATAACCATCTCTGACTATGAGGCCATGAGTAGCACAGCTGGCCATGTTTATAAGACGAGGCTTCGCGGGCTGTGTTGTCCTCACATTTGGACGGCAAGACTGTCAGGTAGACAAGGACACCACACAAGACACAAGACGAGACACCGACATGGACATGACATTTTAATTTTTTTTGGTTGATTTCGTTTTTTTATTTTGACGTCGCGAGAACGATGAGCAGAGGTCCTCCTCCGCGCACGCTCGTGTATAAATTTGTAAATCCCAAAGCCGAAAACCCAAATAACAACTCCGTCAAGAGCAACGTCCTTGCTAATATAAGACTTGCTTTTCTTTTGTCATCCTCGTCTCTCCCTCCCGAACCCTATATATCCGGTCCGGCGGAGGTTGGTTTTTGTTTGGTGGTATTCATAATGGTAGTGGAATCGAAAATTTACTCGGCGTCGCCAATGGCGCGGGCTGTGTGTGTTAGCGGTGGACGACAGACACGAGAGATTGATAAAAACACGTGTAGTTGGGAGACATACTGTAGATCTTCATCTTGCTGTGGCCAACAATCTGCTTGATCTGGCCCTTCTCCTCGAGATCCGTCAGGCACTTCCGTGCCAGGGAGCCGTTGATCTTAAGTCTGTCGACCAGGGTGGCGACGGTGACCAGACGGTAGGACTGGACATCCTTGTACAGCTTCTCGGAAGTCAGCTTGTCCAGGATGACGGCGTGCTGGGCCTTGTCCTTGACTGTGGTGGGTTAGCGATGGCTGTCGACGGTGGTCGACTCTCGGCACACAACACGTCCATGCTTGATGCGTGATGCTTGATGCTTGATGACTGCTGGTGCGGGTGTTGATATGGTGCTTGATCTTTGTGCCGATAGTACTGGATGTCCGCTTGGAACTTGTCCTGTTCAAAGCTGTGTTACAAAGTGTGTCCGATATCTCAAAGAACAGTCGATAGTCCGTGGTTGCGCTCGTCGAAGATTTCTCCGCTGCTGCTTTTGCTTGCCGGGTACGACTGAGTCCGTTGTGGTCGCTTCTGGCCTCGTGGGCTATGGTATTCGACTCTTCGATTCGGTTCGTGTGCATCTCGCTTTTCGCATCTCGCATCTTGCATCTCGCATCTCGCCATGTGCGTGTCGTGTTGCCTCGAGTCGGGATGGAAAGAATGTCGGCATCGTTACTTACCCTTGCCCTTGGACCACTTCTTCTTCTGCTTCTTCGCACCAGTGTTTGCGGGCGCCATGTTTGCTGATTTTGTTCGTTGGGTTGGAGATGAACTTGGTGATCGCACGAGAGAGAGAGAAAGAGGAGAGGGGAAAGAGGTAGAAAGAGGATAGGCAATTTAGGAATCGAGCGAGGGCTTCGGGCTGTGCACTACTTTTGGGGAGAATAGTTTTTTACAACGCCCATTTTTGGTGTTCCGCCCGGCCATTGGCTGAAAATTTCACAGGTCTCCATCCTGGCGAGTCTTTCAGGCAAAGGCGGCGGCCATGGGCAGTACTGCGCAGCGTTCGGCAGGCGCCAGACGGGCCTTTTTCTTCTCGTCCCAGGCGGCACCCGTTATGTCAGCACGAGCGTGCCCTAATTCTGTGTGCTCTTATTGGCTTATCAGAAGCGGGGTCCGGCTCCACGTGAAGCGCAAAGCCCTACCTATCATCGCCGCCTGTGGTCTCCACTCATTCTATTTTTTTCCGCGCCCGCCAGAGCACCAGAAGCACCAAAGCACCAAGGCACGGGACCAGCCCTCACTATAACCCGATTATGTCAGATACCTGCACGCTCGCCCTAAGTCCCCTCACTGGCAAAGTCGCTCCGCTCCAGCCTTGACCTGACTTGTGGAAAGCAGAGGAGAGAAAAAAAATTGCCATAGCGGGCCAAAAAAATTCGGGTCTACCAGAATCCTCGCCCCAAGTCGACCAAAAAACCACCGTCACAAAACTCCTCCTACCTTCCAACCACCACCCTCAACGACAAATCCGGTCCGCCCGCCGCACAGCATCACGAAAAATACAGGAAAAAAGAGTTCATCACGAATCTTTTTTTCTTCGCTTGTCAACCTATTCCCCCGTCGTCCAATTCACATCATCAAACCGACAACATGTCTGAGGTCGAGGTCGAGGTCGCGCCCATCTCCTACAAGGTCCTCCCCAAGGAGGTTACCGACGAGATCGGCTCCGTCAAGCTTTTGTACGGCATCACCCCCTGGAGCCCCCTGGATTCGAGATGGAGAGGACGGACGAGACGAGCAGGATGCAGCCGGCATCCTGATGTCTGCGAATCGCTTTGGGAACATACCGCTGACCGTGTTTTCTTCAATACAGCAACAAGTGGAGCTACGATGATGTTGAGATCCGTGACATCTCCCTCACGTAAGTTCTCGCAGCAATCTTCAGTCTTGTGTCTCCTGCGCGGGAGTGTATTCGAATCGACAAGGTGGAAAGACGAGCCGCGGTGACGCTCACGCTCGACGACATTGGCAACGGCACATGCAAATCAACGACATGGAAGACGAATCAGCCAGCCTTCTTGATCAATCGCAGTCTGGAGGCCAGCATTCATACAGATCTCCAGAGACGTCAGACACTGGCGAGACTGGCAAGACTAGCAGAACTCCCGGCGATATGCAACAGGGACGGAACCAACGCAACGAATCACGATCAACATCACCCGCGCAGGATCGACAGACTTGGACTCGTCAAGCAGACGAAAATCTTGCATACTAACCTCTCGCAGGGACTACATCCAGATCCGCTCCCCCGTCTACCTGCCTCACACCGCTGGCCGCTATGCCGCCAAGCGTTTCCGCAAGGCCAACTGCCCCATCATCGAGCGCCTCACCAACTCCCTGATGATGCACGGCCGCAACAACGGCAAGAAGCTGATGGCTGTCCGCATTGTTGCCCACGCTTTCGAGATCGTAAGTCACCCTCGCCTGACTCGTCAATCAGACGTCTCAGTGAATGTCCCAAAAAATGAAAACCGTCGGGCACGCATGCTAACAAACCCAGATCCACCTGATGACCGACCAGAACCCCATCCAGATTGCCGTTGACGCCATTGTCAACTGCGGTCCCCGCGAAGATTCCACCCGTATCGGCTCTGCCGGTACCGTCCGGAGACAGGCTGTCGATGTCTCGCCCCTGCGCCGTGTCAACCAGGCCATCTCCCTGCTGACCACCGGTGCCCGCGAGGCCTCTTTCCGCAACGTCAAGTCCATTGCCGAGTGCCTGGCTGAGGAGCTGATCAACGCCGCCAAGGGCAGCAGCAACTCGTACGCCATCAAGAAGAAGGACGAGCTGGAGCGTGTCGCCAAGTCCAACCGGTAAAAAGTGGAATGGGCAGAGTTACTACAAAAATATATTCATTTATATGTCTCTCGTCTTTTTTTTCTTTTTCCTTGTTGGGGTGCATGAACGTGTGTGAAGGGCTTCTTTCTATGACTTTGTGGAAGGGGATTTAAAGTGTGAAGGAGGGTCAGCCTCTCCGGGCTTCTCTCTTTCTCTCGGTCGGCGTGCCTTTTGCACATCCGGGCAAAAACAGCAAAGCACGGACAGCGAGCACGGGACTGGAGAAGACTTGCGCTTTGCCTGCTCGGGGAGGAAAAGGGGGGGGGGGGGGGGGACGAAAAAAAACGTTGTTTTATGGCCATATTTTTTTTTTCTCTCTCTTTTTTTTTTCTTTTTTTTTTCTTTTCGTCTTTATTATTGGGATATTTTTTT
>JANSLV010000098.1:0-89016 GCA_029298845.1 Ophiostoma perfectum | reverse complement strand
AAAAAGAATTTCTTTTTTTTTTTCCCCCCCCCCCCCCCCCCCCCCCCCCGGGCGCTAGCCCACTTACCTGCGAGCTGCTCGAGGAGGGCGACGGCTATGAAGAGGACGGGTCGGAAACCTGCTAAATATAGCATCTCGAGCATATGCGGAGTGGTGTCATATCTCGTTAGTTTTGTTTTAGTTTTAGTTGCTCCACGATACTAAGTTGCCCGGTATTAAGTCCACGCGGCGGAGCTTTGCCGGTGGACACAACTGATAACACTTTTCTATAAGCTCTATATTCGGTGTGCCTGACATTGTCTACAAAATAGAACAAAATGATCCTGAGTATATTTATTATGTACAGTGCTACGTATGCTACTTGCTCTCAAACTGGCTCTTCTTCAGGGCCAGCCAGTCGCCCGCAATCTCCTCGTGCTTGCAGAACGCCACGCTCGCTCCCCAGCCCTGGAGCCACTGGATCATTCGGTCCGCCATGCCGATGATGTGCGCCATGCCGCTCGTGTCGGGGTGCATGAGGATGGGGAAGACAAAGTCCGCCGATGCATCGCCCTCGCCGACGCTTCGTGCATTCTCCCACAGCCACGTAAACTTGTCCTTCCACATCTGCTCCACAACGCCGACGGAGACGTAGCCCATGCTGTTGGCAAGGTGCGGCAGGTACTGGAGCGGCATCATGTCTTCGTTGTACCAGCCGCAGGGGATTTCCACCAGGGGGTGGTATCCCTGCGCGAGCGGGCTCGCGCCAGCCGACGCTGGGTCTGTGATCGGCGTGGGCTTAAGCCACGAAGACGCGTCCTTGGTGAAGTCGATCTTCTGGATCGGCGGATCGGCGGGCGTCCAATACGGCTGCGAGTCGTGGTGCATCAGGGATGTGTCGTAGAGGAACTCGTGCTCGCGCAGCAGCTCGACCGTAGTCTCGCGGATTGTGTACATCGGGGCGCGGTAGCCGCGCGGTTTCTTGTTGCAGAGCTTCGTGGCGACGTCGATGCACTTGACGAGCACGTCGCGCTCCTGCTCTGGCGTCATCTGGTAGATGCCCTCGTGCGCGTAGCCGTGAAGGCCAACCTCGGCGCCGGACTCCACCACCTTCTGCACGGCGGCCGGGAAGGTCTCCATGGTGTGCCCCGGGATAAACCACGTGACCTTGTCGGCGATGTTGTTCTTTTTGAGGACATGCAGCAGACGCAGCGCGCCAACCTGGCCGGCAAAGATGCCAGAGCTGTAATCCGCCATGTTGTTGTCCGGGTGGCAGCCGGTACCCAGCCAGTGCGACACGGCGTCAAAGTCAAACGACAGGGCCACCTTGACACGCATCGGCCGCTCCGCGACGGAAGGGTTCTTGATGATCGAAAGATCGGGCGTCACAGCACGAGCAGCATCATCTGTGGCCAGCGTCGTGCAGTCGGCATCCGCGTAGATGGCAAACGCGCAGTCGGTGGGCAGTCCATCGTTGACAGGGGCCATGTCTTGCGGGCACGCACTCATCACAATGACCAGGTCTGTCTCGGCCCGGAAGACGACAAACTGGCCCTTGTCGCTGGTGGGCGGCTTGACATCCAGGCCGCCGTGGTGATCGACGGGGATGTTCATGAAGAGGTTCAGCGGATCCGGTACCCAGTCATCCGGGATGCCGATGCCGGGGAATGCCTTGAGTGCATTGTGCATGTTGTCGGTGCAGTTGTCGTGGTAGCCGACGGCGCCCAGCATGCTGTAGCGCTCCGTGTCGCAGGCGGACCAGATCATGTCGTGGACACCGCGCGTCGTGTCCTCCACCAGGGTCAGAATCGGCTTTCGTCGCGTGCTGTAGAGCTTGTCGTTCTTGTGCAGCGCGATGCTCAGCAGGATGGTGCGAGTGTGGACCATGGA
Organism: Ophiostoma perfectum; assembly: GCA_029298845.1. Taxonomy (NCBI): domain Eukaryota; kingdom Fungi; phylum Ascomycota; class Sordariomycetes; order Ophiostomatales; family Ophiostomataceae; genus Ophiostoma; species Ophiostoma perfectum. The sequence goes on along the minus strand of JANSLV010000098.1, from coordinate 87,147 downwards.
CAGGAAGTCCCGGCCGTCCTCGGGGTTGAAAGCCCAGAAGTCGACGACCTGCTTGCCGTAGGTGTTGATCAGCTTGAGGTACTGGCCAGCGCGGATGGTCACGGCCGCCGCCTTTCGTGCTGGTAGAATTGCCATTGTGTCAAGAAATACTAGCTGCTGCTGAAAACGAGGAAAGATGCGTGCAAGTCATAGACATGAATATAAGGGACGGGTTGTTTTTGGTATCTATAGTACATTGCAACGCCCGCCTTGACCCTTGCACTGTCAAGATGACAAGCAACGGCTGTTTACCGTAGCGGCATCGGCCGTTTGTCTGACTCGGCGAGTATAAGGGTTGCATCGCGCCGTAAGCTGTGACGGCCGACTCGTTGATGTCAATGATAGTGCGTGTTAGTCAGCGGGCGACGGGCGATAAGGTCGGCCGACAGTCGTATCAGTCAGTATCAGTGAATAAATGGGAAAGCCCCCAATTGCCGGCCTTTGTCACCTGTAGCTTAGTTGAGGAATGATTGTCGATCTTTCGATAATGGGGCAATAGATTTGCTGGCGGTGAAGGGCAAAGTGGCAGAATTATTTCGAATACTAGTGTCTATTCAACCAGACCTCGCTTCCTTTCTTCTCTTCCTTTCTTCCTCTCTTCCTTTCTTCCTCTCTTCCTTTCTACCTCTCTGCCTTTCTGCCTTTCTGCCTCACTAAAACATCACACGATGCGACCTGCTATGCAGACCATTTTATAAGCGACGCCCTTTTCGTTTCACCTCGTCGTATATAAGTTTCGATGCGGCTACTGCTGTGTAAGAAGTGGTTAGTAAAGGCGGCCGTAGCAAGTGTAAGTATTAACGAAGTGACGATATCTATATCACGTCTTTAGCAGATACACAGCATTTGATGACTTCTTCATTTCCTTGTCATGTAAAGAAAACCATCTTGCTGTTGGACATTACGAGTACGCGGTCGCGTCGAAATACACGAAGAAAACAATTACATAAGCAATCAACAGCTATAATTCTGCCACATTTCCCTCTCACCGCCAGCAAATCTATTGCGCCATTAGGGGGGGTTGATAGTCGTATACAGTCACGTGCTCAGTTGCAAGGCTCAGGCCCGCTTGTGTGCTGGTCCACTATTCCCACTATTCCCACTAATATTAGATTTTCTACATCCCTAGTTTACTTGTAAGTCGGGCTCAAAACAACTCCGCCGTCTACTCACTACTGTTCGCAGCCTCGCATGACGTCCTATAGGAATCATGGTTACATCAGACGTTCAGCGAGACACGATCCGCCAATGCCTCAAGGCGGTCCGCGAATACACTAACCACGGCAATGATTTCATCCTGGTGGGCGGTGCCGGTGGCATTCTCTCCGGCAGCAATCGCACCACCAGCGACATGGACCTCTTGCTAGCGGCCCATGTCGATCCCCATCAATTTCAAGAGCAGATCCTCTGCATCAATGGTTTCAGTGCACCGGGCGGATTTCTGACGTTCCATGGTCCTGTCTCCATGACGATTGACTTTTTGAAGAGCACCGTTCTTGAGAAGACATACGAGGACATCGCGGAGCACACGTTCCAAGACAACGGCGTGGCCCTACTGAATCCCGACGTCGCCCTCGCCATCAAGCTGCACTGCTACCACCGACGCGCCGACGACGAGAACGGCGTGAGGAAGAAGAAATCCGACTTTGAAGACATTGTGTGACTGACGTCCATGATGGCCAAGCGCACGCCGAGACTCGTCATCTCCGATCGCGTCGCTGCCATGTTCAGGATCGGCCACTACCACTTGCTTCTCGTGCGCCTCGAGGCGTCGCAAGGCATCCTAGACAACCTCGCTGCTGTCGGAGTCAAGAAGATGTTGTACCCGTGGGATGAAGACACTGCGGAGCAGAGAGAGTATTTTTCATTCTTCGCCCAGCCCGGGGCGTGTCCACTCGCGGGCACACTTCTGGAGGAAGAGGAAGAGGATAACTGGACGGAAGACTGCTAAGTCGCAGTGCACACGTCACACGTTTGGGTTTGATATCTTTGATCGATTTCTTTCTCCGGTTGGCTTTGATTCTGTTATTTTTATTCTAGCTTAATTGAGTCAAGTTTCTTTTCATCTCACTTTCTGTGATCTGATTTATTTCTCAATCTGATTAATTATCTAAATATGTTGTTTTCTTTACTTTATAGAAAACAAAACCTGACCTTCTTATGATACACAATAAAGATGTTGATATTTGAATCGTAGAGAAAGGTTTTCACACAACGAAGCCAACAATCAACATCAGACTTCATTTGAAATTTTATAATAAATTGATGTGATCAATTTAGTCAGCTTTATTTCAATCTTACCTATTCTCTAACACGGACTTCAACAATCACGGTCAACACCTGTAGAAGACGATAGGTCTTTGGCATCTATGCCCCATACCATGCCTGCTTTTCATCCATATTTTACATCTATATCATAATTATTCATCCCGTATATCTCCTAGTCATCGAACTAGTCCTTCGGTGTGTGTGTCTACCGCCTCCTTTGTAACCATCACATCAGTCGTTTCAGTCTTTACACATCTAGTTCATCGACCAGGTCCACTTGTATTCCTGATTGCGGACCGCGTAGATGCTGAGATATACCATCTTGTATACAAGTCCCATTGCTAACAACGGACCAGCTCGACTTGATTTGAGGCATCTGCATTCTTGCATGATACGTGAGATTCCAGCACAGTCTGCACCTAGCCTTGGCTTGCTGCTATCCCGGAAGAGCAACTTACTTCTCATGAATATGAAGATTACCTGGCAGTGTAACAGGGTAAAGAGCCGGAGAACAATAAGAGAATGTACTCCAGATATATCAACGGGGATCAATGGGGATCTACCGCAATATCTGTAAACTTTGAAACATAGCGCAGAAGCATGTCGATTTGTTAAGAGCTGGCACCAAGGCATAATTCCGCCACCCATCTCCATGGTTCCTCTTCGACTGACAGCCATACAGTACTCACGCCGGTCAACCGTATTGAACTCAAAGTGGCCGTGAACACACACCTCGTCCGTTTCTCATGTCTATGTTGACCTGCTTTTAGGGGAGTATTAATATGACATGATTTTATCTTCTACTAATTTGTCTATCAGATTATATGCATGTTCTGAATCACGATTGAGTCTTCTTTATAATTTCCCGGCCGGCCGCGAGTAGATATAATAACTAATATCGCAAGTCATTCTCATCCCCGATCTGCCTCGGCTTGATTGCTGTGAAGCTCTTCCTCTCGATCACTCTTGGAATGCCGCAGCGCATATCACAACAGAAGTCATTAAACACCAACACATATGCATGACAGGTAAATGAATGACTTTGCATTTCATAAGGGGCCTGAAGAGTTTTGTTCTATAAAAGTCTATTTAGTCAAGTATTATAGTCTAACATTACAGGATATAGACAAAAACAAACTAACTCCACGCTGCTAAAGTGGCCATAGCAATCTTAGTGTGCGGATGCCCTGGGCCAAGTACTCGCTCAAAAGCTGAGACGCAGTCCTCCATCATGGCCACTGCTTCTACATTGCGACCTTGATCTCTCCAAGTGTGAGCGAGGTTATTCATGCTCGTTAGCGTGTCGGGATGGTCGACGCCGAGGATCTTCTTGCGAGTCTCTATTACCTGCGTCTGCAGCTTCTCGGCCTCTTCCCACCGGCCCTGATCCGAATACGTCGACGCGAGGTTTTGTATGCTCGTTAACGTGTCGGGATGGTCGACGCCGAGGATCTTCTTGCTCGTCTCCATTACCTGCGCCTGCAGCTTCTCGGCCTCCTCCCACCGGCCCTGATTCGAATACGTTAACGCGAGGTTATGTATACTCCTTAGCGTGTCGGGATGGTCGACGCCGAGGATCTTCTTACTCGTCTCCATTACCTGCGCCTGCAGCTTCTCGGCCTCCTCCCACCGGCCCTGATCCGAATACGTCGACGCGAGGTTTTGTATGCTCGTTAACGTGTCGGGATGGTCGACGCCGAGGATCTTCTTGCTCGTCTCCATTACCTGCGCCTCCAGCTTCTCGGCCTCCTCCCACCGGCCCTGCTTCTAATACGTCGACGCGAGGTTACTCATGCTCGTCAGCGTGTCGGGATGGTCGACGCCGAGGATCTTTTTGCAAATTTTTAAGGCTTCGACGAGTTGTATTTCTGCTTCGTTATACCGCCCATCGTAGAGTAGGCAGAGCCCATATAGGTGTATTAGCGCAGGTATAGCCTTGTGATTGTCGTTCTTGATTCTTGTCTTGAGAGTGTAGTCAACATGCGGCATATATGTCTTCCACACGACTCTATTGCCTTGATCGACATTGCTTAGCAACTCCCTGAGCTTTAGCATGACTGCGTGGGTGTACTTGAGTAGGCTATTCTCTTTTTGGAGCCAGTTTCGCGTTGCCAAGTGTACGAGCCGATGCATATTAACGGGGTCTGTAGATGTCCGTTTAGCGATGAGCGAATAGCCTTGAAGTGTGCCCATGGCATTGTCCTTGTCCACTGGTGACGGGCTTGAGGAGAGAAGCGACGGCGGAATGTTTTTCGCATCAACACATGCCATGTGAGATAGGTACTGTGCTGCAAGAGGATCGCGCTCACGGATCTGTTCAAAGGAGATAAGCCAAGTGGTGGCCACTGGATCTTTTGCCATTGTATAATGGCTCTCGCCTCCAAAATTTGCGCTGAGAAGATTGATCACATGGTCTTCTTGGTTGCCCAAGAGTGTCAGGTAGTGTTGCAAACTACACATATTCCTGTTGATGTATGCTGCGGCTTGGACAATGGCTAGTGGGAGGTACGCGAGCTCAGCGAGTAGGACCACTGTGTCGTTTTCGTTGTTAAGGCTGTGCTCCTCGTCGAGTAGGTAATTCCGAAAGAGCTGCTTGCTGCCGGCTTCGTCTAACTCGGAGATATGGACAATGTTCCGAAGAGTAAGCGCCAAGGCCACATCACGGACACGCGTAGTAAAGACAATAGATCCGTATGGGCTGTTGGGGAGATAGCGCGTCATGCCGCCAGACTTATTAGTCCACATCTCGATATCGTCGGCGTTATCGAACACCAACAGCCACCGGCCTGCACTCTTTTCGCTCAAGTGATCCCGTACGAGTTTTGTGACATCGGCTTTGGCGTCGTTCGCACCCAGTATGCCAAGTTTTTGCGCCGCATCGAGATAGGCCAATTCAATGCTCTCCGTATTCGCAGCAGGGATCCAAAGGACGGTGTAGTCTGTGCGGTTGGCTTTTGTTTCATAGGCTAGAGCAAGAGCGAGCTGTGTCTTGCCGATCCCACCAAGTCCTGTGATTGCGGCGATACTCGTCTGGCTGCCTTCGAAAAGCATTGTGCGGAGCCTTTCTAGGTCGGACTCACGGCTTGTGAAGAATTTGTTCTTCTGGAAGGGCACCGACCATACAATATTGCTGGCTGTGAAGGAGAGTTAGTGGAAGTAACTTAGAATAAAATACAAGTCAACTATAACAAAGGAAAATGAGTTTTGACGCACACGTAAGATCATGTCGTGGCCGTACTAATTTTATGTCAGTACGAGAAAAGAAGAAAAATGTTCAATTTGTGAGAAATGGTGACTACATACTAGTAGGCACAAGGTCTTCAATCTTGTGGTGTGAGTTGGGGATGGCGTCCTCCGTGCTCCAAGGCAACATTCGTGGCGGATTTTGCGAGCTGCCCTCCTTCGAGAATGGAGCAGAGATTGGGATCAGAGAAGTAGAGCCGTCAGAACCTGGCTCCGGCTTGGATGCCAACAATGCTTTGACAACTGCATCGATTTGAAAAGACACTGTTGATTGACGAATATATTCGGTTGTATATGTTCGCACTTTAGAAAAGTTATTCGACTCAGCCAGATGGATGTTGTTGAGGCCCCGATCGACGCTGAAGCGGAAGTACGTGTCTTTTGTCTCTTGAAACTGCACCTGGATTTCCTCTGCAGTCACGTCCGACTCCGTGGCCATCTTGGCGAGCGCTTTGACCAATTTGAAAGGTCTTGTAAATGGTACCCTTGGAAATTGGATTGCACTTGCCAGGCCCGTCCCGATGCTGACAACGCAGCCCACCTGTCTGTTAGGGAAGACAAGGCTCGCTTCCTCGAGGACCTTTTTGATGGGGTTGTTGTATCCGAGCCCGCCATCGACAAAGGTCTCTTGCTCGCCGGGATTGCCAATGGAGATGGGATCAAAGTAAGTGGGTGCGGCGGACGTCGCACGACTCGCTTCCCAAATCGTGCAGTTGAATGTTGCATTTGTGCGTACGTTGTACGTTCGGAAGAGTCTAGGGCCGGCTCGAGCTTGAACATCCACCTTAGTAACTGCGCAGACGAACCTGGAAAATGGTAAAGAATATAATGAATTAGTTACTTGTTATGTAATTTCAAAAGCTGTTGATGATGATGAAGAGGATGAAGAGGATTAAGTATTAACAAAACAGTAAACTCACGCTTTGCATGGGGGCTTAGCAGGGTCAAGCATTCTTTCATCGACACGATCATCACCAAGCTTCTCCTGGAGAAGCTTCTTCACAGCAGCTTCTAGCTTATTGCCGTCAGACTTGGAGTTCATTCGGTACCAGTCGGTGGAGAAAACATGCTGCGAGATCTTGACGTATTCTTCTCTCGCCTCAGGTACCGACAGGCGCAAGCGTCCAAGTAGGAGGGCAATTAGACTAGAGGTACAAGCACGTCAGTACCTTTTCCATTGTGATGCTGCAACCTATACATGAGATCCCACGCATAGTCAATCCAACTCACCCTCCAGTGGATGTGCCACCGATCAAGTCAAAGAAGTCGGCTGGGAGAGGGTCGTAGTCCAAGTTCCGGTCACGCTTGATCCGCGACATGATCTCTTCGAGGATAAGGAGCTCAGATAGTCCCCGGATGCCGCCGCCATCTATTTACGTAGTGGGTTAGCAAAGAGAAGACGAGCAATAAAAGCGAGAGTCGGTCTAGAACACGTACCTAGTGCTAGCAAGCATAGCGGCTTGCTTGTCATTGTGCCGATGTTCAACTATCAGGATGATGATTTTCTGCAGAGAATTGGTGGGATAGAGATGCTGCTCAGACAAGGAAAAGGTTCGTCAGCTAAGAAAGTAAGAAATGAGAGAAGTCCAGTTGCCTCCCAAAGATCTGGGGTATAGGCGCCTTAAACCATTTGATCTGGTCGAGCACTGCCTCAACGGAACTTCTGATAGCCACCACTACACTTCTGCACTTTTGTTTCGGGGCCAGAGATAGGACGCCATACGCATCTCATCACATTTCCTAGCCATCGCCATTGGCCACGACGAACCGACTTCTGCATAAGAGATGCTGACATGGCGGTCTGCGCTGCAGGATAAGCGTCGATGGAACAAGGCTAACGGTGCCATTCGTGGGCGTTCAGTTAGATTCTTATTAAAAGAAAGACCACAAGAAATGCACATACTGGGATGAGCACATATATTTAGGCGCCCGTGCCGTGAAGTTGGATGAAAGTGCAAAATACTGCTTGAATGTGGGTATGAAGGAAGCGCAGGACCACCAATGGTTTGACCTGCTGATAAGGTATTGGTGTCTTGCGTCAGCCACTTTCCACCGCAATTAATCATGAGCCTGTCTACCGGAGTTTTGAAAACATCTATCCAGCCAAAACGACAGGCCATGTGTGCCCGACCAAAGAGGCCGCCACCTGCATGTCGGTTGGGCAGCCAGCCCCCCTTGAATATCCTGGTGTTCAGGGTTTCGTTGTTGGCGCCCGAAGTGAGCCAGGAGCAATGATCGTTGGTTTGGTGTGTGTGGGCTGACGAGGGTCGTTGTTGACGCCGTCAGCAATACTGAACGAGCAACATCAATGAGGACAAATACGACAAGGCTTAGGCCCATCGAAAGAGCACCTGGTTGCACTGCGAGGTCGTCCGTGCTGACCATATCAACCTTACCGCCTGTCTCGAGCTTGAGGCTCACGCGCCAAGGTGATGTCGTCGATAGCTTGCCGTGACTAACAAGTCGATTGGGCCACGACGACTCAAGCATCCCGATTTCAGCCCAATGTCAGACTATTGGCAGACTGAAGTCAACCTTGGAGTACAACTACTGCTGACAAATGATAAGGTCAAGCATTGTACAGAGTAAGATGGGATGGCAGAAGCACTCCAGGTAAGAGGACTAGAATAGAATAATAAAGCAAGGTGCCATTGTGCCAAGAGTCCGAGACACACTTCGACAGGTCTCCACTCTCATTCAGCCTCAAACCTCTCTCTACAATGCTCACCGCCGTCGACCGCATCAAGATCACTGTGCTCGTAGACAATGAGCTCGACCCCATCTCGCCGAGCCAGAGCGACCATGTGCACTACGCCGGCCAGATGCGTGGCATCAAGCTGAAGCCGATCGACAAGTCCGACGGCGACGCAGGGCGCGGCGATGCGGGACTCGAGCTGCGCATGGATGCCATCTGCTGTGCCGCCCATGGCCTCTCGCTGATGATTGTAGGTGGACTTTACATGCCGAAACGGGATGGAAGCTAACGATGGCAAAAGACTGCCTACTCTGGCGACACGTCGCACACGATCCTGTTCGACACCGGCCCCGAAGAGGACGTGTGGGAGCGCAACGTGAAGCGCCTCGGTGCCGACATTGCCAAGATCGAGCGCATCCTCCTGTCGCACTGGCACCGCGACCACTCGGGCGGCATGCTGCGTGCCGTCCAGATGATCAACGACGCGAAGCTGACGGGTCCTGGGAGTGACGAAAAGGTGGTCGTCGACCTCCACCCCGACCGGCCAGACTACCGCGGCTTCTTTATGCCCGGGATGGCGCCCGTCTCGTTCGAGGCCGATCCTTCATTCAGCGAGATCGAAGCGGCCGGCGGTGTTGTGGAAAAGAAAACCGAGGGCCACACCGTGTCGGACAACTTCTTTTATGTCTCGGGCAAGATCCCGCGCGACACGGCTTACGAGCTCGGCATCCGCGGTGCTGCGCGCTACGTGGGTGCCAAGAAGGCGTGGGAGCCGGACACACTCATCATGGAAGAGCGGCTCGTGGCGTGCCACCTGCGCGGCAAGGGCCTCGTCGTGTTTACGGGGTGCAGCCATGCGGGTGTCGTCAACGCGTGCCGGCACGCGATCCGCACGCACGACGAACGGCTGCACTGCATCGTCGGCGGCTTCCACCTCGCCGACAACGACCCCGACAAGCTGGCGCAGACGCTGCGCGACCTCAGAGAGCTGGCGCCGGATGTGATTGTGCCAGGCCACTGCACGGGCTGGCGCTTCAAGTACAGCTGGGAGCATTCTGTGCCAGGATCACTTGTGCCATGCTTTGTCGGCACAAAGTATGAGATGACGGCAGTAGAGTAGTTTTTATTTATCCAAAATTCAAAAAATAACATACTAGTGTAAATATGAAACGCTCGCTAAAGTAGAAAGATATTATAAATACAGGACAGCACATCAAAGCTGGCTGGCAAAAAAGTCGTTCATATCATTCTCGCCGCCAATGAGCTGGGAGATATCAAAGTTCACGGCCGGGTTGGTGAACGCTGTGGTCCACATCGTGGTCTCATCGAGATCGACGCCATCTGATGGCGTGTGTATGCTCTGCTGCTGTGGCAAGGTAACCTGTGGAGCGAGCGGCAGACCGGCTTGCGGAGCAAAGTGGTGCTGCTCGGTCTGCTCGCCTGGCGCGTTCATAAAGAGAATGCCAGACGAGTCAATGTCGGCCAGCTCAATGTCCAGGTCAAGGTCGTGCATGAAGTTGTACGGCTGGTGATCGGCGTTCGCGGTGTAATTTACTTGTTGTTGGCCTTGTTGTTGTTCTTGTTCTTGTGGTTGTTGTGGTTGCTGGTCCTGCTGTGGTAGGGATGGTGGTGGTACTGGTGGTGCTGGCGGTGCTGGGGGCGGCTGGTAGTGGAGAGAGATGTCGGCCGGCGCGTGGGACTCTGCCTGGCTCGGCCCGAGAATGGTCTGCAGCCGCGCCAGCTGCTCATACCGCGACGCCACATAGCTATTCCCGAGGTCGCCCATGCGCCGCAGCAGCGCCAGGCCCTTACCCATCGCGTCCACTGTTGCCGCGTCCGTCGGGAACGCCTTGTAGACCAGGGACAGCACAATCGCCGCCGAGAACACGTGCTCGCCGTCCATGTAGCCATACGTCGCCACCATGTTGTGGTTCGCCGCCTTAGTCATGAATTGCACCGTGTTCCGCGCCGCCGACATGCATGCCCGGATCACGGCCACCGTCTTGGCCGACAGCCCCGCCTGCCAGTCCTTTTCCTTGGCCTCGGGCCGCTTGCGAATGCAGCTGATGCGCCTCTGGACGACGTGGAACAGTAGCGGCCGCGCCGTCATGTTGATGCACTGGTAGTAGTGCAGGTACATGGAGATGCTCTCGCGCGACAGCTTGCCGCGGTCCGGGTCCAGCCGCAGCGCCTTAGGCAGGGCCTCTTCCCACTGGATCAGCGACTGCAGTATCGAGTGCACCGTTTGCACGAGCGACTGGCCCGTGTGGGTCGACGCCGCCGACCGCCGATAGATGAGCGTATTGATCTCGCCGAGAATGCGCGACAGCTCGGTATAGCAGCAGAGCACCACGACGGGACTTTCAACCGCTTCACCGGGCAGCTGCGACGGCATACGCACGCCAATGTCTTCGTCTAAGATCGAGATCGGATGGCCCGACTTGAGCGACAGGATCCGGTCCAGGCTGTAGATGCTCCACCACACGCGGCGCCGGTGCTCGCGCTCTGTGTCGGACGCAGAGGATGTCGCGGGCAGCTCTTGGTGCATGCCGAGGCTGATGGCCATGCGCAGTGCAATGCCAATGTACAGGAACGCAGCGTCGCGCCGGTTCATGTTTTGCAGAAAGTAGCCGACGTACGCAAACGTCTGGACGCCGAGGATCGAGCCGGGCTCGTGCACGTCGGGCAGAAGCGCGAGGGCGTTGGAAAAGTACACAAAGCCCGGCGGGTGGTCCTCCTCGAGGCGCTCCGATGTCTTCTCTGACGTCTGGCGGTTGACCGAGTAGAGCCGACCGAGCGCGAGGATCATAAGGACCTTGGCATACGTGAGGCACGACTGCGCATCGCCGAGGTCTGGCGGGCTGTGCTCGTAGGCATGGTCCAGCTGCTTCTCAAACGTGTCGGGGTCGCTAAAGGCAAAGATGGTGCCAATGTACATGTGCTGCGAGAAGAAGTAGTGGCGCGCGACGTCGACGGGCGGTAGCTCGATAATGTCGCGGCCGGTCGTCGGCTTGCGCGGCAGCATGCTGGGGTCGTAGAACATGGGCATTTGCTCGGCAACTGTGTCGTGGCTCGAATCTGCCGTATCGTCGCGCAGGCCGGACATGCGCGAGGCAATCTGGAAAAAGTTGTCGGCCGAGCCTCGGCCGGCCTTGAGGTAGAGGCTCATCTGCTTAAACTGGCCGGGCAGAGACTCCTCGGTATCGTCGAGCTCGCTGTCATTCTCGACTTCGATTTCGAGGTCGTTGTCGTCGTCGTCGTCCTCCTCTTTGTCGCCGGGCCTTGCCGTGAGCGGCGACAGGCCATCGGGGAGAGAGTCGATGACGTTTTGCGGCAGGCTCTTGAATATTTCTACACTATCAGTTAGGGGCAGATGTGCAGGGGTGTCTATGGGCGAGCATACCTTCGTAGCGTTCCAGCTTGGCCTTGAGATACCGCAGTTTACTGTTCGTTAGCAAGCGTCCTCGACAAGCACGTTATACGACTCATGATGCCTACTCTTCATTGACCCGGATCTTCTTGGGTCCGGCATAGCTGCAGTCGAGGTTCTTGGCTTGGCAGCGCTCACACTTGGGCAGGTGCTTGGAGCAGAAGATCTTTTGTCGCTTGCATTCATGGCATCTGGATAAGAGTTAGAAACGCGTGGTGAAATAGTGCTGCTGCAGAAATAGCGGATAGAAGGGCGTACGCTCTTGGCTTCGGCTCCGGCGGCGCCTTGCCCTTGCGGCCGGGGGTTGGCGGTTTCTTGATGCGCGCCATGTTCTATTACAGAGTGGAGTGATGCTCGCAAGGATGAACAGCAAACTGCCTGTGCGTCATTAATGTGGGATCAATGGCAAATTGATAGCAGACAGGCATGTCTCATAAACATCGAGGAGGACGGCTTCTTCAAGAGCCAAGGTAGACGAGATTCGTCCTGTCAACGCCACACGTGACACATTGGCATCGACAACAGCAAGAGGCAGACGAGCAGACGATCAGACGAGCAGACGAGCAGACGAGCTGAAGAATATAGAGCAGAGGAATGCAAGGCTATCGTTGTCAGCCTTGGGTAGGAGGGACGAGACAAGGCGCACGAGGCTATCGGATAAGCAGTTGTTGTAGATAGTGGTGGTGGTGTCTAAGAGGTGACGTTGGGAGGGCCCGACGTGGAAGCGGCCAATCACAGGCCGCGTAGACTCATTAGCGTCGGCCACCCACTCCGATATTATTTATCAACGCCGGTCGACGAGAGCGATGTCGGTTATTCAATAGCAATCCATTCGCTGGCCCTGTGATGCTGGAACGGTGCACACGCGTAATAATGCATAACACAGCCTCACATTGGCTAATACACAGTATCCGTCCTAACTCTGGGATGCGATACTCCTGTACTTACATGTAGATACGTCACGTGACGAGTCTCTGCGATAAGATAAGTTGACCGCCAAAAAAAAGTGGCAGAATCAATCGAAGCTAAAGCGGAAAGCAAAAAAAGATCTCCCACCAAGCGCAGGCTATCACCAGCAAGCCAGACACACCGAATTCCATTCCATACAGCATCAACAACCACACAATGGCTCGTGTCGACGAAAAGGCGCGGTACTACCTGGAACGGTCGGTGCCGCAGCTGCGCGAGTTCGAGTCCAAGGAGATCTTCAACAAGGAGGAGATCCGCATGCTCGTCCAGAAGCGCACCGAGTTTGAGCGCATCATCCTGTCGCCCGGGTCCAAGCCCGCCGATGTTCTCAGCTACATTGCCTGGGACCAGCAGATGGACAAGTTGCGGGCCAAGCGCTGCACACGCCTCAATATCAAGCAGTCGTCCGGCCACGCAAGTCAGGGCCGCATCTTCCAGACGTTTGAGCGCGGCGTCACAAAACACCCGGGCAGCACGCTGCTGTGGCGCAGATACCTCGAGTTTGCTGCGCAGGCCAAGGCCACAAAGAGATGGCGCGGCATCATGACACGCGCACTGCGTCTGCTGCCGAGCGACGGCGAGCTGTGGGTGATTGCGGGCCGCAAGAGCGTGCGGGACGGCGACATGGAGGGCGCGCGCAGCTACTTTATGCGTGGCTGCCGGTTCTGCACAGCCTCGTCAGCAACGTCATCGAGCCTTCTCGTGTGGACTGAGTACGCGCGCGTCGAGCTCGAGTGGCTGCAAAAGTTCGAGGCCAAGGGCGGCAAGAAGAACCTCGAGATCACATCCCTCGTGGCCGAGAGTCGCAAAAAGAAGGGCGACAACGTCTACGAGGAGGGCGAGGGTATGGCATTCGACGACGACGACGACGACGACAACGATGAAGAGGGCGACTTTTCGAATGCCGTGATGCTGCCCAAGCACCTGACTGACGACCCGGCCGCGCAGGCCAAGCCCGAGGTGTTCAGCGACGACGCCATTGCCAAGCTCAAGGCGACACCAGCGCTCGAGGGTGCGATCCCGCGCGCCATCTTCGACGGCGCGACGCAGCAGCAGTTCTTCAATGCCGACGCGGGCGAGGCCTTTTTCGACGTGTTTGTGTCCTTCCAGGGCAAGGTGACGGCGCAGCCGGCGCTCGTGCAGCACGCGATCGATGTGCTGAGCAACAAGTATGCAGCGGAGCCGGCGACCTGGAACTGCCGCGTGAAGCAGCCGCTCCTAGGCTTGGACGCCGACAGTGCGGCGTTCCCGCGTGCGCTGCGCGCGTCACTGGTGCAGCTGTGGGAGGGCATGGAGGCGATGAAGACACCGACGACAACAGCACGGCTGGCGGCCAAGGCGACGGCGTGGGTGGATGCGCTCGTGTCGCGGCAAGGCCTAGACGCCGGTCTGCATGCCGTCCTCGTGGACACGCGGAGGAAGCTACAGAGAGCGGCGGGTGTCAAGGAGGAGGAGGAGGAGGACAGGGACGAGTAGCCTGTCTTGCAATCAGTCATCGCGCAGTGTGTTTTATTGTTCATCGTGGGTCAGGTTGTATTATCATTATTACTTGTATATACCAAAAGCTATGCATCTTTCTATTGTTCTTGTTTCGTCCCCTTATTTTTACTACTGCTTCGCCACCGACATGATGTGCTCCCACTCCGACGGCGACACCTTGCCCACGCTCAGCCGGGCCTGCTTCAGCAGCTGCATGTTGGCCAGCGGCGCGCCCGGCGCCGCTCCCATGGCGCGCAGGTCGTAGAGCGAGATGACCTCTTTGAACTTGGACCGGAACTCGACGTGCACAACGCTCCACTTGGGGTTCGCCGCCGTCGACGACGCGTCGTAGTAGGCCGTCTTGGCGTCGTGCGCAGACCAGTCCGGCGAGTGCTCCTGGACAATCTCCATGGTGCCGACGATGCCCGGCACCTTTGTGTTGGAGTGGTAGAAGAAGGCGAGGTCGCCCTTGCGCATGGCGCGCAGGTTGTTGCGCGCGCCGTAGTTGCGGATGCCGTCCCAGGGCTCGGGCTCGGTCTTGCTGCGCAGATCGTCGATGGAGAAGCGCACGTCGATGCCGTTCTCTAGGCGCGTCTCCGGCTCGGCCTTGAGGAGCCAATACTGGCGCGCGCTGGCTGGCTCTGCAGACTCTGTAGACTTTGTAGGCGTTGTAGACTCTGCAAACTCTGTAGGCGTTTCAGACTTGGCTATTGATTTAGACTTCGCCTTGGCTGCCTTGGGTGCTGCCTTTGCTTTGGGCTCAGCCTTCTTCGGGGCTGGTTTCGTCGTCTTGGGTGTCGTCTTGGGCGTCGCCTTTGATGTGGCTTTTGGCGCCGCGCCAGGTTCCTCTTCGATGTCGGTTCTCCGTCGCGATGACCGCCGGGGTGCCTCAACGGCTTCGGTCTCGATCTTGCGCTTCGCCATCTGGATTGTGCGTATGTGTATGGTTGGTAGAGAGAATGCCCTGTGTATGGTTTGCATGGCCGTCGTTGTCGTCTGCCGTGCGGCTGGGCGCGTTTTGGCTGTGATTAGCGACTAGCGTAGTCCGTGCCCCATACAAAAGCACACGACGCACAGAGTACACATCAGACATGACCTCACATCAACACAACGTCGAGCGCTGCTTTCTTTTGCTTATAATACTGCAGTCTACTTCTCTTCTTAGATGTCTGCCACTGTTATATTGATCCCTCAACACCATCGCCCGCAATACAACCTATATCAGACATTCCTGGCTGAGCGCATGTCTATGCACTATATACTCCATTATCTCGACTATTCTATTCACTCGTCGTACTTGTCGTAGCCCGCGGGAAGATCCGAGCACAGCGTTGGCTCTTGGCAGCCCAGCCCGGCAGCCAGTCATCTGGTGTCTGTTGTGTCTCATCGATGTCCAGTCAGCTCAGCCTTCAGCCTTTCAGAGATCAGCTGTCAGCTATCCCAGCTATCTCAGCTACCTCAGCTATCTCACAAAGAACAAGCTCTCTTCCCCCACGGCAATCAGCCACACCAGTCAAGTCAATGCACTACCCCAGCTTTGCACTTTGACAAGTGGACATGTGCGTGTGTCCCAGCCGCCCTAGACAGATCACCCGTTGGACTCTCTCTCGTGTATACCCATATATGATAGTCAGTCGATAGCACTTACTAACAGGACTTACCCGAGCCAGAAGCAATAGGTTCACAGCATAGTTATGTTGAGCAGTCTTCGTTGCCTTGCCTCGCCCTGCCACTGCTGATCAGCACGACCGGGGCCAGCCGTCACTTGATATTCTATCGTAACAAGTACCGTCCCGTCCTGTGCATTTCCTCCGTTTGTTCTAGATTGTCTGTGCCCTGTTGTACAGATTGCATCCTTCTAGAAACTAAATAGAATACCGTCTTTCCTGTGTCTGCTCGTGCCGTTTTGTGGTGTTGAAGGCAAGATACCTCCATCTACACCCAAATTTAGCTGCATATGAAGTACTCTCATCCTTCCTCTATGATTGGCCACCGTTTTCGCTTACGCATATGGACCCACTCTCTAGCTAGCGCCGTATTGAAACCCATGAATAAGTGGGTCGTGTCGTTTCTCCTTTTCTCCTCCCCGATGCTGTTTTCGCCTTTTCCCTCCTGTCCTGATGAGTTGAGTCCTGTCTACTGTGTCTACTTGTCTGCTTGTCTGCTTGTCTGCTTGCTGCTTGTTTTCCTGCTCACCACCACCTCTGCCAGCACTACCCACGCCTTTTTCGCTTTCTCTGTGAGTACTGTTTTCTACTGTCGTCTTGTACTGTGTTCCTTCCTATTTTGCTTTTGTATCGTCCGTTCTTTCCATTTCCAGATCTGCTCTTTCCGTTCCTGTCTACGTCTTCTGCTTCCGTCTCTGCTCTTGCCTGTCTTGTCTCGTCGAGTGTCTTGCCTCTCGTGTCTCCCATCGCTCCTTCCCTCGTACTAGACCCAGCCGCACGGGTGTAGTCACACTTTGCCATCTTTGTCATCTTCATCTTTCATCTTTCATCTTCATCTTTGTCGTCGTCAATCAGCATTCGGCCCTCGACACTAGATGCAGCTTCGATTGACTCTGGAGCGCGTTGTGTTGTGAACGCGGTCGGGCGGGTCCTGATCGCGCTCGAATCGCCCGCGCTCATAAATGCACTGTGGTTTGCTGTGAAGTCACAGTGTGTATTGGATATGGTATGTGTTGTTTACACTGTATACCACTGTACTACTGAGCTCGCTCCTTCCCTATCAACTGAACTTCAGCACGCTCTTGCCTATTGCGGCAGCTCCCCCCTGAATTCCAGTGCATTTGACACCTCGACGTCCCGCGCCCAGCCTATTGGCCACGCTAGGAAGGAGCGTTGTGCTGGCCAGTGCCTGCCAGACTGTCCATTCCCAATTGCATTTGCATATTTAAACTGCTGCGAAACTAAATAGACTAAACGGCATAATTAAACCATAAAATGAAAATAGCACTCTGCACCTTCCTTATCACTACGCCCGCCCTCTGCTCCTGCCTGTCCTGCCTCCATCTTGCCTCTGTCTGCCTCCGCTCCTGCCCTCTGCCCCAAGCCCATGCCCTATCCGCGACCTTTCCACCTTTTGCCTCTTTTTTCGAGAACCTGACGCGACTCAACACACACACACGCACCATCACGCACTCTCTGTCGCCTCACCCACCGTGTGTCTCGCCCTCGATCCAGTCAGACTCCCCTATTCCTATCCATCCCCTGCCTCACATTCGTTCTTTTTATTTTAGTCGGATCCTCAATCGTCGTCGTCGCCACTGTGCTCCCTCCCCCAAGAGCCACCATTCCATCGCATCGCGACGCATCCCATATCCCGTCTTTCTTGTCTCGTCTCCATCTCGTCTGTCCTTTTTTTGTGTGTGTATTTGTCGCCCCCTTCGTTGGGTTCTGGTGCCGCATCGCTTGTTTACTTTTCATCGCAATCGCCATTGCCTCCTGCTTTCCTGCTGCACCAACCCCGGCTGCTGGACGATCTCGACGATTTTTTCCACGCATCCTATCGCGTCGCCCCGTCTTCTGCCCTGTCCATCAAAGCTGACCGTCTACTGAACAGCTATCGCGGCGCATCCCATCTCTGCGCACCAGCATCGACACCATTCTCCTTTGACCTTGGCCGTTCCCTCCATCGTCTCCCATGGGCGCACTCTGTCGACCAGCCACCTCCCCTTCCCCATCCTCGATGAGCATCTGACGACCTACACGACCTTGCATCATCATCTCCATCGTGTCTCATCCATCGGCATCGGCCACCATCCACGACAACTTATCGTCATACACGGCTTACGATACACGACGGCTGTGACCACACCTTTTTTTATTTCACTGCCACCCTTCCACCTCCTACCTTCTATTTCCCGCGGCGGAAACCATTCGCCGTCGCTGAGAAGTGGCCACTATGAGCTCCTGGATGAATGAGCCGGCCGTGCAGAACCACAATGGCAATGGCTTCCCTCACATGAACGACCCAAACGTGCCGCCCGGCAGCATGCCCGGCATGATTGACCCGGCTGCTTTCATGTCCAACCCCAACGCCGGCCAGTTCAACCCTGCCGCACCGGGCCAGTTCAACCCCCAGATGATGGCCATGCAGCACCCCCAACAGCAGCAGCAGCACCGCACCGCCTCGCCATCGCCCTTCAACCCAATGTACCAGACAAACCAGGTCATTCCGTCAAAACGTCCTCGCCCGCGCGAAGAAAGCGTTGCCGCGTCACCGCGCCAGAATTCTGGCATGCTGCCGACGTCGCGCGCCGACACCCCCGGGCAGTACGGCCAGCCACAGGCGCAACAACAACAACCGCCCCAGGGCCAGCCGCAACATCTCCCCCACAACGGCTCCGCAAACGCTACCCCCTCTCCCATCATGGCAAACCAGATTCGTTCAGGCAGTGCCGTGCCTCAACGCGTCGCTACCACGTCCCCCCATCCTTTCTCGCCGGCAAACCAACAAAGCTTTGCTGCTCAGGCATCACCCGTGCCTTCTGAACACGGTCAGGCCCCTGGCCAGAACCCGTACGCGCAGGGTACTGGTGGAAATTTCCCCCAGCAGGGATTCAACCCCAACTTCCCACAGACACCGACCGGTGGCCGCCCTTCCCCAAACCCTCAGCAAGGTGGCGGCGCATCTAGCCAGATGATGCCGCAGCATATGGGCCAGATGGGTCAGATGGGCCAGATGAGCCCTATGGGCCAAATGAACCCCATGGGCCAGATGAACCCAATGGCACAGATGGGCCAAGTCCCTCCCGGTGCCATGTTCACCCCCCAGATGCAGCAGCAGCTGGCGCAGGCAAGAACGCCCATGGAGCAGCAGAAGTTGATGTACCAGATGCAAATACAGCGCCAGCTTCAACAGCAACACCAGCAGCAGCAAGGCGGCATGCAACCAGGCGCCCAGGTGCCCGGCCAGAACATTTCTGCCCAGCAGCGTAGTATGATAGCAAGACAGCAGCAGCAGCAGCAACACCAGCAGCAGCAACATATGCAACATCAGCAGCAGCAGCAGCAGCAACAGCATCAGCAACATCAGCAGCAACATCAGCAGCAACAACAGCAGCAACACCAACAGCATCAGCAACATCAGGCTCAACAGTCCCAACAGCAGCACTCGCCTGCACCACAGGGCACGCCCAATGGACAAGCGCCCCCAGGAACGCCAAAGAGTGCCCACGGTCTTCCTGGTGGACCACAGCCAAATGCTCCACGGCCGAACCCCGACCAGTTCCTGAACCAGCTCACCGTATTCATGAACCGCATCAACATGCCGCTAGATGCCAACCCTATTGTTGGCGATCGCCAAGTGCACCTCGTGCAGCTGTTCCAGACTGTTCAAAAGTTCAACGGCTACCGCAACGTTATGCAAGCTAACAGTTGGCCACAGGTCACTGCTACATTGGGCTTCCCACAACATCAGATTCCTGCATTTGCCCAGCAAATCCGCAATGTTTACGAGCGCAACCTAGTCAAATTTGAGGAATTTGTCACCCAAAGCCGTGCCAAGGCCAACCAGCAGCAGCAGCAGCAAATGCACCTCCAGCAGCAGCAGCAGCAGCAAGCCCAACCGCAACAGCCTCCGCAACAGGCAGCACAACAGCAGCAGCAACAGCCACAACCTCCTCAGTCGCAGCAACCTCAGCCCCAGGGAACTCCACGACAGGCTCATCAACAGCCGCCTCAGCTGCAGCAGCAGCAGCAGCAGCCATTACCACCCCACGAGCAAGGCGGTCCTGCCGGTTTGCCACCCAGCACACCCAAGTCCGATATGCGCCCCAGCCCAGGACAAAGAATTTCATCTGGTCAGCAGCAGCCTCCACCGGCAGGCATGGGCATGGGTATGGGTATGAACCATGCCGGCACGCCCAACGGCCATCAAGCACTACCGCAAGCGCCACCGAGTGTGAACGGCTTCGCGTCGCCCCAGCTTCCTGCTGGCCAGCGTCCCCGTGCGCCTGCTAAGGGTAAGGCTGCACGCAATGCTCAAGCCCAGGCCCAGGCGCAAGCCAATTACGCTGCCCAGATGCAGGCCCAGGGTCGTTCGCCATATCCGCCCAGTGCGCCCGGCCAGCACCCTGATTTCACGGCGCAGTCGCCAGCACCGGCGAAGATGGGTGTCGCCATGCCACCGCACGGCGCCCCCTATATGGAGGGACACATGATGCCACCCGATGCTGCTGCTGCACCGCCACCCCAGCCTCACCTACCTCCTCTAGAGGAGTCGGACGAATACAAGCCTAAGACGCGTGAATACCAAACGTTTGGTGGTGTCGACATCTATGCCCCGAGCAAAGTGGTGACGGATATTCTACGGATGCGCCCCGATGTACCCGCCCCCACAGAGCTCGGCAATGTCGATATCCACGCCTTGATGATGAGCATCCAGTCAGGCATCCACAGCGAGGTTCGCCTTGCACTGGATACACTGGCAACCGTTACCGTGTGCAATGTGCCGACACTCGATATCAACCTCGAGCACTGCGACGACCTGCTGGAGACGATTCTCGAGTATGCCGAGGAGCTTGTTGATCTGCTGGCCGAGAACACGGCAGAAGTGTCGGACGAGATCCTGATTCCGCCATATGAGGATATCTCGCGCGCGTGCCAGATCGAGCGCCTGTCGCTCCGGGATGATCCCGAGTACGGCTCTCAGGAGGAGGAGCTCAACCGCGCCGTCGACTACCTGCTGTGCATCACGACTATCTTCCGCAACCTGTCGTTCAACCCGCACAACCAGACGACTCTTGCAGATGAGACGACGATCAAGTTCCTGTCGCAGGTAATCCGGTATGCTGGCACGCGCAACATGTTTCTGCGTACGCAGGTCAACATGCTAGAGTTTATGAAGGATGTCATCATTCTTCTTTCCAACATCTCCGGCTCAATCGAGCTGCCCGACCGCGACGAGACATTCTGCCTGCTGCAGTTCCTACTGGCTTTCGCGCCGACGCCGTTGCCGAGCCTGGCCGACGACCACCTGTTCTTCCCGCCGTACCAGCCCACGCTGCAGCCGTACCTGCCGCCCGCTGTCGACGCGCTGGCCAAGCTGCTGGCGCGCGATGAGCCCAACCGGACCCATTTCCGCAACCTTTTCTCGATGCCAGGCGCAGCCGATCTGTTAACACAGACGTTTGCGCTTGCCATCTCGCCGATCCCCGAGCACTTGCGTGAGATGCGCCCACGCCACCTACCGCCTGTGCTCGAAGCGCGCAAGCCGATGCTCATGCAGGGCCTCCTCGCTGCCGACATTGTGGCCAGCCTGGCACCAGGGCCGGAGTCGGGCGTGGCGCGCGCATGGCTCCTAGCCGAGAATCAGTTCCCGCACAACTTGCACCGCACTGTGCGGGACCTGTGCCGGCAGTACGAGAGCGTCGAGATCATGTACCGCCAGCAGGCGCCGTACCAGGGCCGTGGCCGGCCGCCACCTGCACCGCCCAAGGACGCCGAGCTCATGTACATTGTGGTGCTGGCGATCTCGATGCTGCGCAAACTAAGCGAAAAGGCAGTCGATCCGAGCGACCCCGCGTGCTCGAAGCTGCCACCGTCTGTGCTCCCGTCCGAGGACGGTCTGCTGGAGGCACTGGAGATGATCAGCGGCGAGTGGAGCCGAGACGGTTTCCTGCGCAACCTGGTGTCCTTTGCTTCGCTGGAGAAGTAGCTGCCATAGTTGCGAGGTCGGAGTCAAGATGTTGATGTGTATTATGTGGTGTTTAACAACGAAAAAGGGGCGATACTGGCGTCTGTCTTTTGTCTTTTGTCTTCTGTGTTTTTGTGTTTTTGTCTTTCGTCTTTTGTCTTGTCTTTCGAATCTTTTGAATCTCTTTCTTGACTTGATTTTTTCTGTTTGCAGGCGTAAGCTTGGCTGTACTTTTTTGTCATTTGCCGTTTTGTTTTCCCTTCTCTTATTCACTTGTCTTGTCTAGGCCCGTCTAGCTTGCTCGTTCTCCTCTTCCCTACGCTGTCTTGTTCGCATTCATCATTTCCTCATATATATAATCACTCATCCACCTTCAGTGTTGGTATAGCTCTACTTTGGTTATTTCTTACGAATCAACTCAATGCTGCAACATTCGTTGTCATATTATATGCTTATTGTATGCTCTATGTATTGTTTGATATGTCATTATAAATTGTGATTCGCCGTATGGTACAAGTTAAAATACACGCTTTTCCATCTTCGATCATGCTTGTGAGTGTCCATCCTGGAGTAGAAAACCAGAAAACCGGACTAGAAACCCTTCTGTGCCAGCCACGCCTCAACCGTCGGCCGATGCAGACCCTGTATTGTTAGTATGCAGGTATAGTACCGGGATGAGTTCGGTGGGCGTACCTTGATGCTGATGTGGTTGGTGACGGGGTTGATCTTAGTCTCGAGCTTGAGCTCGGTGGTGATCAGCTCCGACAGCACGCGCGCATCGCCCTCGATCTTCTTGATCTCGGTCGTCTTGTTGGTGCCGCCAGACTTGATGCGGTGGTAGACGGGCAGGTTCAGCGAGCTCGTGCGGTTGATGGTGAAGGGCATCGGGGCGCTTTTCTGGAACGGTGCCGCTGGTGTTGCCGGTGTTGCTGCCGAGGTGGCCGCCGGGGATGCCGCCGTAGTATCTGTGAAGGAGGGACCCGAGGTCGAGAAGAGCCGCGTGGCGGGCAGCCGCAGCGCAGCCGGGCGCAGACGTATTAATTGGAGCATTGTGTGGCGCATAGTTAGACTGTGGGCGTTGCAACGTTCAGTTCAGCACGAGAGCATCGCATCGAGGTCGTGATCGTCAATGTGCAGCTGGAAGTCACAGTTTACTGTAGTGCCTCACCGCCCGGCAGAATCTGAATGCGGCGCGGAACAAGTATTGTCCATTGGTGACCAGCTTGTAGTAAGAACGAACAAAATTCCCACATTTCCGGCATTTTGGTGCAGGCGATAGAATGACTAAGCAGAGCAAGAAAGAGCGGCAGCTAGCCCCACCAAACGAAAAATGCCAAAATTCAAGGTCAAATCCCCTCTTTGCGTTATCACCATCACCACATCACCGCATACCGCAGTCGACCGAAGCATCACCTTCTCGCCTTTCCGCCTTTCCCCACCAAACCCATCAACCACAATCATGGCATCTGTGGCCGAGTTCGACTTGCTGCCGCAGCTGGTCCTGCGCCTGGACCGGCACCTGATCTTCCCCCTGCTGGAGTTCTCGGCAGCACAGCTGGAGGACGACGACGGCAACACGACCAACGAGGCCAAGGCGCGCGAAATCACGACGGCCAAGTACGAACTGCTGAAGAAGACCAACATGACCGACTACGTGGCCAACCTGTACTGCGACATCAACAACCTGGAGACGGCGCCGGCCGAGTACGCCCAGAAGCGCGACCAGGTGCTGGCCAAGATGGAGCAGTTTGACGAGGACACGACGCGGCTGCGCGACCTGCTGGGCAACGAGGATGTTGTAGGCAACCTGCGCAGCGACAAGGTGGCCAACTTGGAGTTCCTGAACAAGGAGCACAACGTAAGTATTTTTGGGGGGCGAAGAGCAGGGATCCTCGTGAAGCGAAGAATGAGAGGAAAAGAGGAAGAGAAGGATATGAAGAAAGAAATATAAAGACAACAAGACGGAGACTAACGGTCTAGGTCACCGAGGAGATGGTCAACGCTCTCTACGACTACGGCAACTTCCAGTACAGCTGCGGCAACTACGGCGCCGCCGCCGACCTGCTGTACCAGTTCCGCGTGCTGTCCACGGACAACGACAAGGTGTCGGCGGCGACGTGGGGCAAGCTGGCGTCGGAGATCCTGACGACGAACTGGGAGGTTGCGCTGGAGGAGATCCAAAAGGTCAAGGAGATGATCGACACAAAGCTGTTCAACAACCCGCTGGCGCAGCTGCAGCAGCGCACGTGGCTGCTGCACTGGGCGCTGTTCCCGCTGTTCAACCACGAGGCGTCGCGCGACGGCGTGCTCGAGCTGCTGTTCTCGCCCAACTACATCAACACCATCCAGACGTCGTGCCCGTGGGTGCTGCGCTACGTCGTCGTGGCCGTGATCTCGGGCCGCGGCCGCTTCAAGAACGTCGGCACGCAGCAGAAGCAGCTCAAGGACATTGTGCGCGTTGTGAAGCAGGAGGCCTACGAGTACACGGACCCCGTGACCGACTTTGTCAAGGCGCTGTTCCTCGAGTTCGACTTTGAGGAGGCCCAGCGCCACCTGCCGCGCGCCGAGGAGGTGCTGCGGTCCGACTTCTTCCTCGCGGGCGTGGCCGACTCGTTTGTCGACGCCGCACGCCACCTGTTCTTCGAGTCGTACTGCAAGATCCACACGCGCATCGACCTGAAGCGTGTGAGCGAGCAGCTCGGCCTCAACGTCGACGACGGCGAGAAGTGGATTGTCAACCTGATCCGCGACACGCGGCTGGACGCCAAGATCGACTTCAAGGAGGGCACCGTGATCATGAACCACCCGAACAGCTCCGTGTACCAGCAGGTCATTGAGCGGACAAAGGGCGGCTTCTTCCGGACACAAGTGCTGACCGCGGCCGTGTCGAGATAAGCGTGCCGGGTGTCTGTCACTGTGCCATCATAATCAAACGGATGAAGCATGAAGCATGAAGCATGAAGCATGAATCACCAAACTCAAAACTCAAATACCAAAACATCAAAACATCAACCTGGGACGGGATCAGAAAAGACTATTATGACATGACTTGGGTCGTTTTGTGTTTTCTATTGTTCTCTTTCCTCTGCGTTTCTTTTGTCCTCGTCCTCTTGCCTTTGCCACCTCGATCTTATGCCTCTGTCTTTTGTCTTTCTTTTGTCCTTTTGTCATTACTGTACGGCGTTCTTCAAGGAAAACAAAAAGACTCGATTTCTCTTACATCCTCTTCTTGCATGTTTTCTTCGCCTGTCGACGGTCCCTGGGTGGGATGCATGTTCTCGTGTTAGAATCTACAACAATGAAATAAATATCGTAAAATATCATCAAAACACTCTGAATATGTATGTGTCGGTTGCTTAGTTTATTTTCCTAATTGCTTTAACAGCTCCTGATCTACAGATTTAACAACAAAATCAAATGCTAATTATACAAAGTAAATGACAAGATAACAAGCCGAGACGACGCCTAATTATTTATTAATAACGGATAATAAATGGTTTATTGAATAATCACACCCCCACTTAGCATGACTAATAAACCGGACTCGATACTAACAGTGCTTATATTACAATGCCATAACATCACGACACATCTATCTCCATCGTTTTTTCCACCACCATCGTCTCAAAGTCAATAGCCCCATTATCGCTGCAACGATGCCCCCCTTGCCAAGGCACCTACAACGGGATGTTTTCATCTGGGACCTGAACAACAATGATGACCGCATCCCCTTGGGCGGCATGAAATGTATGCCCGGCACGACGCATAAGGACTTTCGCCAGATGCTTGACATTCTCGTCATCACGTCTGCCGACGTTGTCGTCTATAATTCAGACGGCGACGAGGTGCTACGAGATGACACGCCACTTTCCTCGGGAGACTATACCGTCTCCGCAGACGAAGTTTGCGTACGTATATGTCCGTTCTCGTTCAGCCCCTTGAGTAGGTTTCTGACAGTGTCTAGGTCACCGACGAACCCGTGTACACAAGAGCTGCCTCCATCACAACGGGCATCCGTACCAAAAGCTTCACCGATGCTGTCCGCGCCCGAGATGGCGGATGCGTTGTCTCCAAGGTCATGAACCCAGACATCGAGATTGGCGAATGGCTGAGATTTCAAGCCGCCCATATTTTCCCATTGGCTTACGAAAGCCAATGGAAGGATGGAAATTATGACCGCTGGATTACAATTGATCCGCCTCAGGGGGGCAAAATCAACTCGGTCCAGAACGGGATCCTTTTGCGTTCGGATGTGCACTTGGAATGGGACACGTATCGGGTTTCGATCAACCCCGATGTACGTTTTACTATCAACCACTATATGCTCTATTTTTGCTGCAACTATTACTAACAAAAAAACCAAAAATATTCAAGAACGGCTACAAGATCATTTACTTTGGCTCCGACATCAATGGTTGCGCAGGCAATGTTCTGGATCAGCGCCTGCTTGAGGACCCGCGCTGCCCGCCAGCCGACCTTTTCCGCTGGCATTTCCGTCAAGCCGTTCTCACCAACATGAGAGGCGAAGGGGAGCCTCTCCTCGAGCTTGACTTCCCGCCGAACTCGGACATGCTCGGACAAATCCTGGAAGCGCCAAAGGCGGCCGAGCGGCTGGAGTTTGAGTTCTTTGACCGGCTCGCACATCATGTCGACATCACATGAACCTTTGACTGGCTGCACACTATGTCGACATCACATGAACCTTTGACCGGCTGCACACTATGTCGACATCACATGAACCTTGCGAATAGAGATGCAGGAGAGGGTTGTTTTTGGATTATTGGCGTTTAGGGACGGTTCTGTTTTACGTTATTCGCCGGCATTCGTGCTGTGCTTCATTTCTTATTATATTTTTAATCATCTAGCAGAGGAAGGAATTGAGCAAGAGACGATATGAACAAGACTGTTCCGACAGTTAGACAGTATTGAAGTTGAGCGGCCCGGCCCAAACACGCAGGGCCTTGCCCCAGCGCACGAGACCAAGAATAATCACAAAGGCCACGGCCATGATTGCGCCCTGGATGCCGAAGCTGGCCTTGGCACCCTGGCCGGTCGCCCAGCGGACCTGGAAGTAGGAGATGATGAAGCCGCCCATGGTGCGGCAGAAGTTGAGCCACGCAGATACCTCGCCGCTGGCCTCGGGGTACGCGTCGAGGCAGTAGCTGGACACGGCGACGGTGGTGATCATGATGCCAAACACATAGAGGCCCCACGTGACCGCAGTCACCATGTAGTGCCACTCGTTCTCGAGCGACTGGCCGAGCAGCACGATGCCGACAATCATAAAGGGCAGGCTCACAAAAATGGCGCGCAGGCGCACCTCGGGCTCAAAGTGGCCGTGGTGCGTGCGGATGTACTGTCGTGCGAGCGCGTCGTGCAGCCAGTGGCCGGCGAGCTCGCCGAGCACGACGCCGACGACGGGCGTAAAGTAGAAGTAGCCGATCTGGAGCACGCCAAAGTTGTAGACGGGCTGCAGCAGGATCGACAGCGTCGTGTTGATGCCGACGACCCACGCAAACGTGAAGCAGAAGTAGAGACACACCAGAAACACGGGGGGCTTGAGGATCACGCTGACGGTGCGCCACACGGCCTGGCCGAAGCTGTTGCGCAGGCCGCGCGAGCGGAACTGCGCGACGCCCAGCACCTGCGCGACACGGCTGCCCTGCGGCGGCTGCTGGTCGACCGGGATGCGGCGGTCGTAGTACGTCTCCCTCAGCACCAGGGCCGTCGCCACGAAGCACGCGGCCGTCATGGCAGTGTAGACCCAAAACGGCACTGGCCAGGGCTCGGCCGTGAGCATAAAGGCCGTCAGCAGCGGGCCCATGTAGGGGCTGATGACAAAGAAGGAGGCCCAAATGTTGATCTTGCGCGCTCGCTCGTGGAAGTAGAAGATATCCTGGATGAAGATGAGACCGGAAACCTGCGTGACGGTCGAGAAGAAGCCGTTGAGAATGCGCGCGGCCATGAAGGACTCAAAGGATGTCGCACCGGCACACCATGCGGCGGTGGCTGTCGACACGGCAAGAAAGTAAAAGACGACGGGCAGACGGCCAAAGTAGGCAGACAGGATGACAACAAAGATACCGCCGGCACCGAGCATGAAGACGTTGCCGGCCTGGCTGTGGTTGACCTCGTCTTGCGACATGTTCCACTGTTCGGCCTGGGCAATGAGGGCCACGGAGCCGGTGGCACTGCCGTAGTCGGGCAAGAAGGCCGTGCAGGCGATGATGAACAGCGTGATGTGCTTTGTGGCCCAGCTCCAGTTCAGCGGGTCGTTGGGGTCGTTGCTGGGCTGCGGGATGAGGATGGTGTGGCCGTCGGCGGCCTTCTTGAGGCGAGAGTTGCTCTGGCCAGCCTCACCACTGTCGTCGGAGGCGTCGATGACATAGCCTTCGGACTCGGCATACTCGTGTAGGGCGGTGGCGGCGGTGTCGTGGTGGTGGGCCACCGGCACGGCTTTTTCGTCGACAGCGGACATTGTGAATGAATATAGAGTACAGAGTATGGAGTAAAAGTTCAGTATCCTAAAAGAAAATGGAGAATATATGAATAAAAATAGAAAACAAAACCAAAAAAGGAACAAAAAAAAACAGAAGAGATTGAGCTCAACTCACCAACTGGTATAAGAGCACAAGAGAGAGCAGATCTTATATAGGTATTCTGTGTTTAGATAGAGCGGTAAGAGGACGGCACCTTAATTCATTAATTATTCTCACGCAGCGATCACTGCTGACTATGTCGTTACCGAGCAGACATCCCGTACTCTGGTTCACTTCGTGTGAGGGGGAGATGCATACACCAATATAAAAGATCTGCCGTGGGGGACGACGCAAACTGCCGATGAAGGGGGGTAGATGTCCTTTGCATAGGTCCAGCCACGATACTACGGTTCGTCAGTCACGAGGGGTTGATCTGCCCGGGTGTACTTGAAGTAAGAGATGCATTGGTGTATTTAGATAAATAGATTGAGCTTGCTCAACAAGGACGCAGGATAGAGGTGAAGGACAGAAGGCCAAGACGAATTTGGTGCTGCCGATGTGGTACGGGTTGCTTTGCGAGGACCAACAACAACATGAGTCTGCGGTAGGTGGATAGCCGGTCTGGCAGGGTACGCACATATGAACGCACCGGGTTGAAAGGAATACGGAGCACGACGTGTGATCGGACGTACGAGCACAGACAGACAGAAAGAAGATAGAGGCAGGGTAGCAGTCGGACGCGGTGCTACGCACAACTCTGCAACAAGAAGGTATACAGACTGGGCGATAAACGAGACGTGAGTTTGTGGTGGAGTTTATATAAGCAAGGGACAATGCGGTTGCAGATGGGTTGGCAGACAGATGGGGTGACATGATAGATGGCAGATGCGGATGAAGCAGCTGCCCATACAACGAAGGTGACAGATATGATCGACGAGATCCTACCTACAATAGACAAAGATGAAGAAGCTCCCGCTAAGGACGACTGCTTCAAACTGAACGGGTGGTGCATTTTTGTGTGCATTCTCTCCTCGGACGGGGAATGCCTGGCTCGGGCCCATGTCGCCGATGTGACGTCTTATTCGTCTGGCCCTGCTAGCCTGTGTCTCCATGTTTGATTAGCCGGTAGCGCACGCCAGAGTATGGGGTAACGGGGTAACGAGTAGGGATAACCCAGGGAGTCAGCCAGAGTATGGGGTACGGGAGTAGATGTGATGGGGTAGTACACGTGTTTGTCTGTAGATTATGTGGAACGGAAGACACTCGCAGAACAGACGGCCGGGCGACTGACGACACACGAGCCGGACAGCATGCTGGATGGTATGGCAACTGTCGGTGCGTGGCGATATGGAACTACTCGAGCCGGGCTGACTGCTCATTGCCAGCAAAGTGCCGTGGAACAGCTCATCACGGTTGTCGTCGGCCTTGGTGACTACGCAACTAGCCGTTATAGAACACTATATCTCCGAAGACTATAACAACAAGCTTCATTAGACGAGAGGATGCCTGTCTCATGGGCTTACCTCGGGGGTAGACTGCAGGTAGAATACATCAAGATCAACCCAAGTATCCAGCATACCGACAACCACTGCTCGTATTCACATTCACCAACAGTACACATCCTCACACTCTGTTATAGTACCATAGACCCATATATTACCCTACACTGGACGCCTTGCTATGCATGCACATTCATCCCGTCGTTGATACTTTTTCCCTCCGGCGACTACTCCTCCTGGCCGATCAGCCACACCTTGCTCTTGAGCTTGTCAATCGCACTGTCGCTCATCCACCAGTCCACCCTGCCCTTGTCCGTGTCCGTGCTCGGCCACGGCGGCAGCAGGCTGTCCTTGATTTCCTTGTCATCACCTTGCACTGACTTCCCGGCCCTTGACTCGCATGTGCGGTCCGCCTCGAGACGCATGCTCCGCTGGTCCGCCCAGTCAAACAGCAGCCGCAGATCTAGCAACCGGTCCCGGCCCCAGCCGCTATGCAGCCCGCCCGCCAGTGCCAGCCGGGCATCCACGACACTGCTGAGCGACGACAGGCTGCCGCCGCTGCCGCTGTCGCCGTCCTCGCCCAGCACAAAGGCCCGCTCGGTGCGGCTTAGGCCCTTGAACGTGTCCAGCCCAAACAGCCACTCTAGCGGGTCGCCTGCGCTGCTGTATTTCGTGTTGTCGCTGGTCAGCGACGCCGTCGCATCCGCCGACCTCGACAGCGCCTGCAGCGTCGTCGAGAACACACTTTCGTGTGCGGGCCGCCGGCGCAGGTACAGATTCTGGTTCACCTGGAACGCCGCGCGCAGCGACGGGTCGCGCTCAAAGCCCACCTCCAAGTCCCAGAATCCCTGGGCCGACGCGTCGGTCCGGATCGCAATGATATCGTCCAGCGGCGGCAGCAGGCAAGGTGTCTGGCGGCGCTGCACGGTGTCCTCTGGCGATTGAGACGGTGGGCCAGACGATGCTGAATGGCCACTGGTGATGCTGAGCGCCGACGGCTTGAGATACACCAGGATCGGTATAGAGATGGGTTGCCCCGTGGCCGCATCCTTGGTCACAAGGCACCTTGGCTCCGTCGCGAGCACCCAAAAGTGCCGGAACGCCTGCAGGTGTGATCCGTTGTCCTGCACGCTCGTCGGGAAGATAGGGTAAAACGCGACCAGCAGCGCTGCCACGGCCAGATTGCTGTTGCCGAATGTCGTCGTGCCCGACCCGAGAAACAGCGTGCCAATGGCCAGGTGCGCCGCCATGTGGCTGCCGTACGTTGTCTGCGCATCGTCACGGCCGTGCAGCAGACGCAACCGCCGTAGTACTTCTAGGTCACCCGTGCCCGCCATCACCGTCGCGCACGACAGCGCCAGCACATCCAGGCACATGCGAGCGCCACCGCGGGCTAGCTGCGCGTCAAAGCTGCTGGCCGTCTGTATGCCCTCGACCACCACGATATTAATAAACTGGTCTAGATAGTGCACTAGCAAATCCCGCACGCGCGTGTTGCCTGAGCCCGCAAACCGCAGCGCCAGGGCGAAGCAGAGACCAGCGAGGATCGAGAAGAAGGGCAGCTCCTGTGTCCGCAGCGGCGGCATGTCATCCAGCTGGTACCGGTCGCGGAACTCGGCCGGCAGGTTGCGCCGGATCCAATCAGGTGTCGCCCGGATCTCGTTCCACATGATCAGGTTCTTGGCCAGCGTCCGCAGCAGCAGCACGTCGGGCCGCACATAGTCAAACTGCATGCTCGACTGGGGAATGTCAATCTTGCGCGCCACAATGTGGTCTTCCGTCTTCATGTAGATGAGCGCGAGCGCAATTGTCGCGGCTGGTGCCGCGCGGTCTAGCACGTTCACAAGCTCGACCTTTTTGGTCGACGACGCCAGGCTCAGCAGCTGCTCCGTGATGTGCATGTCCAGCAGACCCTTGCGGTCGCTGCCCTTGCCTAGGTTGATAAAGCCTAGCGCAAATGCCGCAGCCAGCCGGTACCCCTCGTTGCGCAGCGGGTCTTCGTCGTCCTCGTCCTCCATGTACTCGATCTCCGACATCATGATCTCGCTCATCCGTCGGTGCTGGCTGTTGTAGTACAGCAGGCCGATGCCCATGATGCCCGTCGTCTGGATCTGATGCGACAGATTCAGCTCCGCTGCGCCCCGCGGTAGCATGCGCGTAACGTGTACCGACAGCAACCGTGTGATTAGCGAGTCCATTGTGCCCAGGTGCGATACCGCCAGGCCCAGCAGTAGCCCAATCGATGTCATCATGTGCTTCGGTGTCAGGTACTTGAACGCCACCCATTTCGCCACCGACTTGAGATGCCCGTTCAGTCCCAGCGCCAGCAGGAAGCCCGCGTGCCGGTGGCTCAGGTCTGTGCCCGGCTTGTTGAACACAATCCACGACGTGTCAATGCCCTTGGCGCGCGCAGAGATGGCTAGGCCGTACGCAACGCCTTGGTGGAAGAAGGCCCAGTTCACCTTTTCCTCGGTAAACATGGCCTTGTCCACACCGACGGCGACGTTTGAGGGCCTCACAATGCATGTGAGGTTGAAGCCCTGCACATTGAACTTTTGTGTGAGCAAGGGAAACCGGAATCCGTAGTTGAGCATGCCCCGGCCCGCTGACGTCGCCAGCGTGCCTGTTGCGATCGTCGTCACAAGTTCCTTTTGTCGCTCCAGGTACTCAGGCTCGGACCACTCTGGCTGCTGGTACAGGCGCACCACGCGCGGCTTTGTCGACGACAGCAGGTTCTGCGCTTCAAACAGCCGCTTGTCATCGCGGAACAGCGCGTGGATCACAACCTGCCGCTCCTCGCTCTCCGGCTCTTCCGCCACCACAAGAGCTCCGCTGCTGGCAGCTTCCTCTTCATCCTTGTGTGGCGGTGGTTTCCTGTAGAGGGCTTGCATCACAGTGTTGCTAGCATTGCCGGCACTGCCCCCATCCAGCTGCTCTGCTTTCAACACCGTGTTCATGTCGCCGCGGCCCACCAGTTCGTACAGCTCCTTGCTCCAGTGGCTAGGAGGGCGCTGCTGGCAGCGTGTAATTGCATCTTGGAACGGCGTTGCCATGCCCTCAGGCAACGTGTCCAGGATCCCAGGAGTGAAGCCGCACTTGTGCATCGTCTCCAAGACGTGTGCACTGGAACTAAATGGCGTCACCTCGTCAAAGAAACGGCGTAACATGAGTGTGCGGGGTGTAACACCCTTCCAGATATCGTCGCTGCGCTGCGCATCCTTGGGGTTCTGCTGTGATATAACGGCGAACACGTCCCGCAGCGACAGGAACGGCTCCGTCTTTTGCCCAGTTAGCCGATGCCTGATCCAGTCAACAATATTGGGGATATTCTCGGGCTGAGGCACAGAGAGTGATGAAGAGGCTGTATACGTAGGCCTTGCTGCGATAGCAGGGCACGCAGAGGTGGGTAGCTCAAGGGCATACGCTGCGACAAAAGACTGCCAGTTGAGCCAGACACACAGCTGGTGAACAACTGTCCTGAGCCCGATGCTGTTGTTGAGACCACAAGACATGATGTCGAGCTTTTCTTCCTCTGCTAGCAGGTGAAGGGCCATTGTGACACCCCAGATGGTCTTCTGCCGTGCGCTTTCTGACACACTCAGAGCAGTAGGAAGGTAGCCAGCTTGGCCGATGGCCTGGTCGCCGGCTTCTGTAGCCATGAACAGCTTGGCCAGTCGGATCGGCTCTGCCAGCGGGCCATCGCCGGTGTCGGCACCAGCTTCACTGCCGTGATAGATAGCTGTAGTAAAGCTAGTCACAGAGCTTGCGTTTTCGTCGGCTAACGCCCAGTTCCATGCTTTTGTCATGGCCCACGCGGGTGTCTGGTTCTCTAGGCGTGCACTGCTGGCAGACACGGCCAGAGCAGCGTGCTGATCACGGCCAACCTCGTTGCCTGCTGGGCCAAGTGCTGCAAGGAAGAGGATGCACAGTTCCGTCACAAGGGCTGTCCACTCCTTTTCTTTTGTCGGCGCCTCCAGCTGCATGTCGTTGAGCCACTGCATGAGCTGCCACCAGCCCAGTACGACCTTCTCGGCATGCGAGGCTGGCAGAACACTGCGCAGCACGTTCAACACTTGGCGCACGCGGGCGGATCGCGGCTCGAGCTGGATTTGGACCTGGTGCAGTCGGTCCTGCTCGTCGACTACATCAATGACACCCTTGCCTCGGGGATATCGGAGGCCTTTGATGGAAACGCCAAACTCGCCGCCCTTGGCAGTTTGAAAGATGCCATCTTCTGTAGTAGAAAATAGATCACGGTTGTGTAGCGAGAGTGGCGGGATGGAGATTGTCGTCAGTTCGCTCCAGGGGGCCTGGATACTGAGCTGGCGATGGCCATTGTCGCCCTCGGATAGAATAAAGATCATGGATTGATCGCCGTCGTGGATAACGCACGAGTCGGCCACGTTCTGGGCCTTCCGGTGCTGGCCCCATGTGATAGAGGTAGCCGGGCTAGGCGACATTCCCGGCGTTGCGGTTGTTGTAGAGTCCGCATCGCCTCTCACCTGCACATGCAGAGTAAGCAGCTGCAGGCGCTTGTCAATGACGTCTTGAATACAAACCAGCAGGTAGTTGCGGTCTTGCTCGTCAACGGAGTATGGCGTGCCCACGATGATAAACACCTTGCAGAGCTTTGCCGCCGGCCGGTTCAGCAGGGAGTAGCGCAGGTTGGTCGTGTCCATGGACATGCTGTGGATTTTGGTGAAAAGGACCTCCTTGGTGAGGCCGTCAAATTCGGGGTCGTCAAGGCCCATGTTGTGGAAGCCTTCAAAGTCGCCGCCGGATCGTAGCTCTTCGAGGAGCCCATCGACTGGCGACTCCAGCAGGCTGTTGAGCGTATGGCTAAAGGGCAGATTGCTGCCAGCCGCACCGCCCCCGTAGCCCGAGCTGTTGCGTCCGCGCTGGCTCCCGTGGGAATCTACACGCCGACCGCCGGCAGCTGAAGACGTGCTTGCTCCTGCTCCAATCGCCCCGCCGGGCGGATCTGGGAACATTGGCCGCTCATGGGATGCAGAGAGGTCTGCGCGCGCAAGATGCGAGCTGGCTCGACGAGACTGTCGCCGGGACCCATCGCTAATCCTGCCCGTCTCCATCGACAGTGCTTTCTCGAGGGCGCCGCTATCCTTGTTCTTTTCTTTTTCCCGCTCTAGCCGCTCGCTCTTTCGTGTCCGTTTCATCGGCTGTGGAGGACCCATGCTTTCTCTTTCTCGGAAAGACGATATGTGAGGTGTTGTTGCCCCACTCGCGAGGTTGGGCGCCATGGAACTCCGTCGGCGATTCCCGCCATTGTTTGTGGTGCCGCCGTTGGCTTCTTTGGCCGCTGCTGCATTGGTCTTGTCCGTCTTGGACTTTCGCCGGCGCGTCAACTGGTCCTCTGCGTTGAGATACGTCATGCGCCACACGCTGTACATGCTAGTGTCTCGGTTGACGGTGACAGCGAGAACAAGCTCGTCCCTGGGATTTGAATTCTTAGGGCCCTGCTTGATTGACTCGACATGCAGGATCTCCTCGGCAGGATCGAGAAATGGTGTTCGTGCGCTGATGCTGCTGCGTGGGTAGCGGTCTTTGCTGGCCTTCTCGGGCTGTGTGACCACCAGACCGATCTCGGACATGGGGTCGGTCAGACACACTAGCCGTGGCCATCCTAGCTCGCTTGACTCCAGCGGTGTATCCCACATTGTGTCGAGCGTTGAGCTGAGCCGCATGGGAAGCGGTTTCGGCTTGCCGAGGCCGGCCGTCGAGAAAGAGGCGCCGCCGCCAAAGCTGAGCTGCGGCGGCAGGATTTGCGAGGAGACAAACGAATTGGGCGGCACGCGAGGGAAACGCAGTGTCATGGGTACAGTGTTGTCGGCCTTGGATTTC
Organism: Ophiostoma perfectum; assembly: GCA_029298845.1. Taxonomy (NCBI): domain Eukaryota; kingdom Fungi; phylum Ascomycota; class Sordariomycetes; order Ophiostomatales; family Ophiostomataceae; genus Ophiostoma; species Ophiostoma perfectum. The sequence continues at coordinate 51,549 of JANSLV010000098.1, read as the reverse complement.
CGCTGGATGATGACGCCGCGCGGTGCAGCAATGGCCGAGTCGACTTCAAAGGGCATGTGTACAATGTACTCGCCGCCAGAGAAGGAGTAGACGTGTGCCTGGGTGCGCAGGAAGACGATGAGTGATTTCGCTAGGGGTGGAGGTCCTGATTTACAGGTCGGGGCCGACGGCCTTGAGGATTTCGAAAAAGAGGAAGAGGGGGTCGCCGTCGTCTTCGCGGTGGTGCTGGAGGTCGCGGCAACATCGTCTTCGCTGGTCGGGAAGTATGCGAGAAGTGCACTTGAGATGGGTTCCTGCTCGACGTCGAAGCGCAGGCACCGGCCCACCTCGCCGCCCCGGGACCAGACAACACATGTTGCCGTCGTGAACAGCTCGTCCTCGCCGTTCTCGTCGTCGAACAGCTTCCACTCGTACTGGTCGGCGCCTGCGTTGGGTGGCAGAATGCCCTCGGCGATCGCATAGCGTAGTCCAGCAGGCTCATGAACCCCGAGGGATGTCACGGACGCCATTGTGAGGTCGAGGGTCCATAGGGAGTTCAAATATGTGGTTTTCGGTCCGGATTCGCAGCCTCGTGAAGCTCGTGATGTTCGTGATGTTGACGTTGTGGGACCCACTTTAATTATCTCACGTAAACAGCTTTGGGCCACTGTTGGTTTTATAGGGTAGCTGCTACCAACACTCCTGCCTGAATTGGTGGGAGACGCGCCGCGTTGCGGGGAACGCGCCTTGGACCAGCTTGTACGATTACATAACTAGACACAGCTGTGGCAGTGTTTGACGCCACACTTCAGGTCCTAAATAAGCTATCCCGCTTTCGAGACACGCGCTAGTGTCCAAGCCGTGACGCTGGGGCAGGTGCGATGGGCAAGCTTGCCCAATAGCTCCAACGTAATAGCGGCAGCTGCTCTGTAATCTAAGCAAGGCAATTAAAGGGCAAGTGCGGCGCTTGAACACGCCCTAAGCGCAGTCACGAGCCACGACAACCTCGACTCCAGACGACGAAAACGAGATACCAAACACCAGCATGGTGTAATGCCCGCATCTCGACTACAATAACCTTTCGGCATCGACACTGCAGCGGCATGCCAACGTGCGGCACCCGCCAGCAGCCATGTCAGAAGCGCAACCCGAACGAAACGAGACGGGGGTGAAGGGTGACGGCGACGTCGAGGTGGAGGGAGTGCCCGCGACGACAGTCCAGACGAAGCAGGAGAACAAGGAGGCCACAAGCTTTGACGGTAGCGCCAGCTCGGACGATGACGAGCCGAGTCGGGCAGACAAGGGCAAGGGCAAGGGCAGGGCTGATGGCGAGCGCGGTGATGGGGAGGAGGATGAAGAAGAGGACGACGATGAAGAGGAAGCTGTGGAGGAAGACGACGAAGATGACGATGACGATGAAGATGAAGACGAGGAGGATGAGGAGCCGCGGCTCAAGTATGCGCGCCTGACGCAGAACCTCGGCGGCGTCTACCGCAACGGCGATGCGACGTCGGCCTTTCTCGTTGCCGGCGACAAGATGGTGAGCTCCGCCGTCCTATATGGGCACCTCGGCCATGACAGTCAGCTAACAAGCTATATAGATCATCGGAACACACAATGGCAATATTGTAAGTCTATCCAATCACTAACTCAGCTGCTTGCCCGTCTACTCTAACACCCCTAGCACGTATTCCAACTCCCGACGTTCCAGCCCCTCCGCGTCTATCACGCCCACTCGGCCTCCGTCACCGCCATCTCCATCTCGCCCTTCACGCCAGCCATGACGTCCCTCAAGACCGAGCAGATCAACAAGATTGTAGCCGAGAGCGCTGGCGGCACGTCGTCGCGGCCCGGGTCGCGCCACCAGTCGGAGCTCACATCGCCAACAGCCTCACCCCGCAAGGCCACCCGGCCCCACGGCCGCGAGCCAACTCCCATTCTCAATATCCCCTCCAACAACATCTACATTGCTACGGCGTCGACCGACGGCAACGTGTGCGTGCAGTCGCTCATCGACGTCAAGGATGTGCAGCTGCGTAACTTTGGCCGGCCCGTACAGACAGTCGCTCTTTCGCCTGAGTACCGACAGGACCGCACCTATCTGTCGGGTGGCCTGGCTGGCAGTCTGATCCTGACCGTGGGTGGCCAGGCTGGACGCAGTACATCTACAACCGTGGGCACGGCAGCGGCAGCAGCGTCGGGATGGCTCGGCACGATGGGTCTCGGCACTAATACGGGTCGCGATACCATTCTTCACTCGGGCGAGGGTACCATCAGCAACATCCAGTGGTCGTGGTCCGGCAAGTACGTCGCGTGGCTGAACGAGCACGGCATCAAGATCATGCGCACAAAGATTCTCTTGGATAGCGCCGACGTGGAGAGTGTGTGGAAACGCATCGGGCACATTGACCGCCCACAGACCGAGGAGTGGGATACGATGGCGAGCGTATGGAAAGGCAGAGCACACTGGATCGACGAACAGCATGTCGAGCCCGATGAGAAAGAGGACGACGACGGCGGTAGCACCCCGGCCAACGACAGCCTGCCAGGCACCGCATCGCCAGCTGCAGAGAAGCTCAAGCAGGCACAGACGCGCAGCAATAAGGCGATTGAGCGACTGTTGGTCGGCTGGGGTAGCACCATATGGATCATCAATGTGCACCCGGGTGGTGTCGGCGTTGGCAAGCATGCTGGCGAGAGGTCTGTGGGCCGTGCCGAGATTGTAAAGATGTAAGTTTTATTTTGCTCTGTGTTATCTGTATTTAGTCGCCCACTAACCATATAGCCTTCGTATGGACTGCATCATCTCAGGCCTTTCTCTCTATACGCAAAACCTTCTCCTAGTCCTAGCATACTGTTTACCCGATCCCGAGGAGGAAAAGGAAGAAGAGCAGACGCCGGCAGCCACCCGCGGTCACCGGCAAACAGGGTCCATGGCATCGACAAGCAGCGAGCCGACAGGCGGCATCCGGCGCCGACAGAACAACCAGCCTCCAGAGCTGCGGCTGATTGATCTCACATCGCAGGTCGAAATCGACAAAGACGGCCTCAGCGTCAGTAGGTTTGAGCGGCTGTCAGCTGGCGACTACCACCTGGGCATCCTGCCATCGCAGACTGCCGCGGCCGCAGTCTCGTCCAAGGGCGCACTCGAGGCGATTGCAGGCCTGGGGGCAGACATGTGGAACGCCGCCATCAACCCAAAGAGCTTGTTCAGTTCGGGCCAGAGCATCATGAGCAAGAGCAGTACCGAGGGCGGCGGTGCCGGCACCCTGAGCTCGGCTACAGGCACACTGCGAGTAGGTAGACAGCTTGGCTTGCCCACGGGCAGTGTCCAACCATCCCTCTCAACATCGGGCATCAAGATCTTCATCCACAGCCCCTACGATTGCATCCTGGCCACGAAGCGCGACCTGTCAGACCACCTCAGCTGGCTGCTCGAGCACCAGGAGTACCAAAAGGCATGGGAGCTTGTCGATGAACATCCCGAGTCAGTTCCCACTGCCGACTTGGGTGGCGTGACGTCCGACACGGCATCTCTGCGGTCGTCTCCGGACCCCTCACAGGCCGATGACTTTTTTGCTGGTGGTGGCACCGATGCTGCCAATGCTGTTGCCGACCAGATCGATGCAGTAAGCCGTGCCGTGAATTCACCGGCGGAGCGCGAGAAGCGCCGCATTGGTGAGCTCTGGATCGAGGATATTGTCGACACGGAGCAGGACTGGGTGCGCGCCGGTCAGGTTGCCGGTAAAGTGCTCAAGACAGCCGACCGCTGGGAGAAGTGGATCTGGGCGTTTGCCGGCGCCGACAGGTTCGACGAGATTGTCAACTTTATCCCTGCCGAGCCGCTCAACCCGCCAATCCCCCAGACTATCTACGAAATCGTGCTCGGCCACTACCTCAAGACAGACAAGCCGCGGTTCCGCGAGCTGCTGCTCGAGCGGTGGCCCACTGAGCTATTTGACATCTCAACCGTCGTCACGGCGCTCGAAAACCAACTCAACTATCGGGATGTGCGGGAAGACAGCGTCGAGGACGGCGAGCGTGGGCGCGACTGGCGTATTGTCATGGAGTCGCTAGCGCGCATGCATGAGGCCAACGGGCGATACCGCGAGGCACTCAAGTCGTATATTCGTCTGCAGGATGCCGACAGTGCGTTCCGCCTGATCCGCGACAACCACTTGGCTGATGCGGTCATCGACGACATTACGCGTTTCATTTCGTTGCGCGTGCCGCCCGGCAAAGAGCACTCCATGTCTGTGGCTGAGCTGGAGGAAGCGACCGCCGAGGCCATTACGCTGCTCGTCGATGAAGCGCAGCATGGCCTTGTACAGGCTACGTCGGTTGTCTCACAGCTGCAGGCCGACGACCTCAATCTGTACATTTTCTTCTACTTTCGGGGCCTGTGGCGAGGTGGCGCCGGCATCGGCATCGACGGCATTGCAGTCGCAGACAGCGTTGCTGATCTGCGCGAGCACCACGGCGACTCGCATGACCGGCTGGTGGCCGAGAGCCGTGCTCAGCTGGACGGATTTGCCGACCTGGCTGTGCATCTTTTTGCCCAGCACGACCGCGCCCTTCTCAAAAAGTTTCTCAAGTCGTCTACGTCGTACTCGTTTGAAAAGGCGGCGGCCGAGTGCGAGCGGTACACGTACATTGACGAGCTGGTCTTCTTGTACAGCAAAACAGGCCAGATGAAGCGCGCTCTGTACCTCATTATTGACCGGCTGGGCGATGTGGGCCAGGCGATCTCGTTTGCCAAGGAGCAAGACGACCCCGACCTGTGGGAGGACTTGTTGGAGTACAGCATGGACAAGCCGCGCTTCATTCGGGGCCTGCTCGAACAGGTGGGCACCTCTATTGACCCGATCACGCTCGTGCGCCGCATCCCCGAGGGACTTGAGATCGACGGCCTGCGCGAGGGTCTGAAGCACATTATGAAGGAGCACGAGATCCAGCACAGCATCTCGCTGGGCGCGGCGCGCGTGCTGCGCAGCGAGGTGGCCGCGGCCCAGAACCTGCTGCGCAGCGGCCAGCGGCGCGGAATTAGATTTGACGTTGTACCCTTGGCACAGGCAGCCCACGAGGCACGCCTACCCGAGGCTGTGACGCGCACGCTCGACGAGGACAGCAGCAACGAAAAGACAGATCACACGAAAACGAAACCCGTCGAGGCCGGCCACTGCGCGCGGTGCCGCGAGCCATTCAGCGAGTGGGACGCGGACATGCTGGTCGGGTTTGCATGCGGGCACGTGTTCCACCTCGAGCATCTGCTGGGCCTAAAGCCGGGCGAGGCTGTCGGATTTGGCTTCGGTGTCGACAGCGAAGTGCTGAGCAGCGGGCGGCACATCCTGGGCACGAAGATCACGCACGCGCGCCTGCTGCGTGACCGGGTGCACGGCTGCACTGTCTGTGGGTGAGAGGCTGTATTTACGGGGACTGGTAATTATATCATGGCGTGTTCTATATCTATTTAGTTTGGCATCGTCGTTCCAGCCTCTTCTCGGTTGTTGCTTTGTTTCTTGCTTCTTGCTTCTTGCTCTTACCATTCCGGCATTAGATGTACTTATACCTTGGCGATCACCTTGTTTCATTGTTTCTGCTGCTTCTTGTCTCTTTGCCACCATCACGTTTATATTTCCCTTTATCTAGCGTAATACCATCCAGTAATTTAAGTCTGTCTAGTCTTTGATTCTTGCGTTTTATTTCTTGGTTCTTGGTTAGTCAGGTTACATGCCCCTGCCCATCTTGCGCGCACGCTGGTCGCGCCGGTTGTGGTTCGCTCGGCTGCCCTTGTTGCTCTCTTTCCGCCGGCGTGCCGCCTCAGTATCACGGTCGCCGCTCGGGCCGTCCACGTTGCCGCGCGGGGGACGGTTGAACCCGCCACGACCACGGCCACCACGTCCTCTGTAGCCGCCCCGGCCTGACCCTTCGCCATCCTCGCCATCATCGTCCGTCTGCCGCCATGACGTGCGCGCAACCTCGTTCTGTCCGCCCGCGAACCCTGCAACGCCGCCACTCATGGCTATCTTAGCTTCCAGGCGGCGCCGCCGCAGGGGGTTTTGCTGGAGCATGAGGGCCCAGCCTTCCAGGACCTCGTCGGTCATATTCGTCTCCTCGCGCAGACGGCGGCGGTCTTCGCTGCGGCGTGCCACGGCGTCACGATCAAACACCTCAATATTTGTCTGGAACGCGGCAAACAGCATGAGGTCGTTGGCGTCGAGAGCATCGTCACCGCCTGTTGACTCGGGCTCGACGGCACCACCAATGTCGACGGCATCGTAGGTATCGTCGCGTTCGTCATCGTCCGCATCAAAAGCTGCGAGGGCGGACATGATCGCAGCCTTTCGAGGTGCATCTGTACGCTCACGCAGGACATCATCAGCTGTGCGGCCGGACTTCTGCTTGCCAAAGTGGAGCTTGAGCTTGGCCGTTTTCTTGTTGAGCTGGGCGAGGTCGTCGCTGTCAAACACGTTGGCTCGTTTCGGTAGATCTGCGTCCGGGGGTGGCAGATCCGGCATCGTAGTGGGTGGTAGTGGCGGTGTGGCGTGGGGTGCCATGTGTGTTGGTACATAGTCGGACAAGTTTTGTGTTCTGTCGAGGGAGTTGAGGTGGGGTGGCAGGTCGTCCTCGAGCAGGTGCGCGATAACCTGCTCCGAGTCGTCGCTGTACTCGTCGAGCAGTTTCGCGATAAAGGCCGAGCCGAGGTCGGGGAAGAGGTCTTGGATCTGCGAGATCTGGCTGAGCTTGTGCGGGTGGAGGTGAGGATGTTGAGTAGATGCAGAAGCCGATGCTGATGTTGAGGCTGGACCTGAGGCATCTGGTGGTTCTGCGCCCTTACCCTTGTCGGGCCGCGCCTTGATCCGCCGCTGGGGCACAGTGATACCACCGCTGCCGACCTTTCTGTATGTTTCGAGGTCTCGAAGAATCGGCAGGATACGGTTGGTAGCTGTATTGGCGGCCTCGGTGCGCTGCTTCAGCTGCTGCAGGATTGGCGTCGCGGACACCAGCTCAGCAACGAGCGAGTCGTTCACATTCAGCGGTCCCTCCTTGTGGTCGGAGGCGGCGGCGCGCAGCGAGTACAGCACGTCCGACAGCTGCGAGAACCGCGGCGTTGGTGGTTCTGTCAGTGATAGCAGGCTGAGATAGGTTGTGGTGATGATGGTGAGCCGCAGTGGCGGGTTCATGATAGTGTAGCAGCCGACGAGGGCATCAAGAAAGTCGCTGCCTGCGAGAAGTTGTGCGCCTGCCGCCGGCCATGCCGAGACCAAATGGTTTAGCCGCTGCAGCCGGTCTTCCACTGCACGCAGGTCACCACTGACCCGCTGCTCCATCTGCTGAATCAAAAACTTCTTGACTGAGGACAGCGAGGCCTCGGCCACGCCAACAGAGACAGCCGCGAGGTGGCGCGTCTTGCTGGAGCCACTGAGCACGGCAGAGACCCTGTGGCGCCCGTACACCTTGGCAAAGTCGGCAAGCACATCCCACTGCAAGAAGGCAGCAGGTGCTGGTGGTGTTTTTGAGATGAGCGTGCGCGCTGTCAAGAGGAAGACAGTCTTCTTGAGCGCCGCCGCCGCTTCGGATGCCAATAATGCCGGCGATGCCGGGTCTGGCCTTGGCCTTGTGAGTGCCTGTGCCTTGATGTATGACAACAGAAACGGCTCAAGCGTGCCGTCTTTCAGCGCCTTGCCAAACTGCTCGTCTGCGAGGCCGAGGTAGCCCCCTGCTAGCGAGAGCCACGAGTCGACGAAGACGGGCCAGTCCGCGACGGGGATCTGCTGCTGCACGGCAGTCTCGGGGTACGGCGCCAGCGGTGGCAGGTCCATTGCGGCGGTATGTATGAGCGAACGTGTGAAATGGTGGCTACGGTAGAGTCAAGCAACACGCGAATGGCGCAGTCTTTATGAGAATCTTCAAGACATGAAGCTAGAGGTCGTGATCATTACATAAGCAGCCAAAGCACACGGCCCCGCGTCGATAGCGGATTTTGCGCCGCCTGAGTCAATCGGCAGCGCAATGGGCATAAGCACTATTACAGTGGGCATCAGCACTTCTACAGTGGACTCCTAGACGGAATGTCTCAAGAATGACTTCATATGCTTAGTCATTCCATGCACACAGAGTACATCCCTCTTCTTTCTTTCTTTCTGGTTCATTTATGCAAAACCCTCTGATATTTGTGATTGTAATAGATGACCGAATGGCTGTGGTCCAGTGCCTCGCCCTTGATGCTCTATCAAAGACGGCAGTATGACGATGAAATCCTTTCATCACTCCCAAACGCCCGCCGACAGAGGAAAAGAAGAAATGAACAGCAAAGATGAAAGCGAAGATGAAAGAAAAGATGAAAAACAATGACGCAAGATGTAAATAGAGTATACAAGATGGTAGAAAGTGAGTGCAACAACTAGAAATCCCACCGGCACCACTCGCGCAGCGGCGGCACTTCGGGCATCTCGCCGACGTTAAAGCGGCCCGTAGTCATAAATACCGTGTAGCTCTTCTTGACGGCATCGCCGGCCGCACCCTGATACTTGTCGGCGGGTAGCTCCGTGTCCTTGTTGAAGCCCGGAGGTCCGGCAGGGAACCACACCTTGGCAGGCTTGCCGTCTGACGGCCGCTGGTACATGGGCGTCTGGACGTCGTCCTTGGTTTGGTAGACAACTGGTCTGCCCTTGAACGCCAGCAACCGGCCCGTGGCGTCGCGCTGCGCATAGCTCTCAATGGGTGGGTGGGTGCTCGGGCCGCCAGCAGATGTTCCGTTTGTCACCGCAGCAGAAGCAGCGGCGGCGGGTGCAGCAGCTTGCTGGCCGAAGGGGCTGGGCGTCGCGGCGTTGTTGGCAGCAGACTGGCCAAAGGGAGACGCCGATGCACCAGACGACGGCTGACCAAAAGGCGATGGCGTTACTCCTGCTGTCTGGCCAAATGGCGATGCTGATGCTGACGCTGCCGCCGCCTGGCCAAACGGAGAGGGTGCGGCTGCACCACTGCCCTGGTTGTTGATGGCTAATGCAAACGGATTGGCCGGTGCTGCGTCTGTCGCTCCCGCTGCCTTGGCAAACGGGTTCGCCGCCGGTGTTCCTGCACCGGCACCTGCTGCTTTGGCAAACGGGTTGGCGGCTGCGGCGTTGCCCTGTGCTGCGGCACCAAACGGAGATGGCGCGGCGCCCAGTGTGGACGGTGCACCAAACGCGCTCGGTGCACCAAAGCCGCCAGTGCCCGTTGCGGGTGCAGCTGATGTAGCTCCGCCCAGCTGTGATGGCTGGCCAAACGCGCCACCGCCCGTCGTCGAAGCCTGTGCAAACTTTGAGAAACCGCCGGCTGCAGGGGCTGCCGTTCCTCCTGGTGGTGCTGCTACTGCTGCTAGCTGTGCACCAAACGCGCTGGGCTTGCCAAAGGCAGACGCGCCGCCGAGTTGTGCTGGCTGGCCAAAGGCGGACGGCTGGCCAAACGCTGATGGTTTACCAAACGCAGATGCGCCGGCTCCGCCGAGCTGTGAAGACTGACCAAACGCCGAGGTTGCAGGTGCGGCAGACTGCGACGGCTGGCCAAACGGTGAGGCTGCGGCTGGTTGTGAGGGCTGTCCAAAGGCAGATGTAGGCTGTGGCGGCTGCCCGAATGCCGGTGCTGGCTGCGACGCTTGGCCAAAGGCAGGCGTTGCCTGAGACGGCTGGCCAAAGGCTGATGTCGGCTGCGTCGGCTGGCCGAACGCAGGTGTTGGCTGTGACGCCTGCCCAAACGCCGGCTTGCCGAATCCTGGTGTGCCGCCCCCTAGAGCGGAGGGCTGGCCAAACGCCGACGGCTGTCCAAATGCAGACGGTGCCGGTGCACCAAACGCGCTCGGCTTTGCGCCGAACGGGTTTGCCGCAGCACCGCCAGCTGTGGAGGGCTGGCCGAACGCCGACGGTGCACCGAATCCGCCCACCTGCGGCTGTTGTTGTTGTTGTTGCTGCTGCGGTGCGGACCCACGACTGATGCCTTCGGCAAAGATGCCGGTGCCCATGGTCTGTGTGTTGTTCTTGCAGTTGTCGCTGCGGTTGGGGTGCTGGTTCTCGGTCTGGAGCACAAACTGTGCGGCCTCGGCGGAGTTCTTGACGGCGTTTTCGATCTGCGCCATGGTCTGCTGGTAGAGGGAATCGATGTCATTGATGGCCGCCTGGGGGTTGCCGGCTGCCTGCGCCCTGTAGTAGTGCAGGCGCAGCTCCTCAAAGCTCTGCTCTGTCTGCGCGCCGCCCAAGAGCTGTCCTGGCGCATTGCGCCCCGGGCCGTAGGCGGAGAATATCCATGACGGGCGGTCCTCGGTCAGGTCCTTCACGATGCCGGTGGGTGTGACGCCGTAGTTGTTGGCTGTCGGGGCCGCATTACTCGCAGTTGCGTTGTTTACGTTGTTTGCGTTGTTGTTCTGGGAGCTCTGGCCAAAGACGCCAAACCGGTTGTTGCTTTGCTGGTTGGAGGGATGCTCGAACTTGCAGTTATCTAAAATGTCAGCTGTGTCTTTCTAGTCACAGACATGACAGCTACCTCCATTATCGCTACTGCGACAGCTTCTGCTTTCTGCCGCATGAGAGGCGAGCGAGCGCCGCCAACTTACTGCCAAACCTGCAGTTCCCCTGAAGGAAGTATTTGCACACCACCATGGCGCGCGAGGTGTTGTAGAGGTAGTAGTCGCGATCAGTCGAGTTATGTGCGTAGGAAGAGAAAGTATATATATGTTGGTATCGTTAGAGATGCGCACTCGACGGCCGGCGTTGGAGTATGCCGTGATGCACGAGTTGGAGCTTGAGGCTTGGTGATCTTTTGGCCGGCAGAAAAAGCACAGACGCGTCGTTGGGAAAAGTGGGGCGCTCTCTTCAGCTGCACAGTAACAGCCAACAGCACAATTGAACTGAAAGAACGTCAAAGGCTTACATGGTGTTCTTTTGATGGTTAATATTTGTTTTTTCTTTGAATTATTCTGTATTTAATTATATCTATTCTGATTCTGACGGTTACCAAACGAAAGTGACTGCGAGCGATACAGTTATATTGTGATGTCCGACTATATTCATCGCCATCTCACAGGCGAGCTCGGTATTCTTCATCTTCAGCACTTATCTTCAAATTTTATTAATACTTTCTGTACATTTCTCGTTCTTATATCACCATCCAGATTTCAACCATAAATTGATTCTATTTTTCACGCAGTTTTTTATTTCTTCCAAAATACGAAGAGACATTCAGAAATATATACAAACAATTAATTCAAAGACGCATTAAAGACACAACATGCCATCTTTTAATCCTACTTACACAACCGGTTTCTCTACGCCAGAGTAGCCTTAATCATCGGGATCAGCACGTCCTGCACATAGGCCGGGCTTCGCCAGTCGGTCCAGTCGTGCGTGGTGAGGCCCCATGTCTCTTCAAAGTCCTGGCCGCCATTGCGGATATAGTAGCTGCCCGACACCACCCAGATCATCCAGCCAGCCTTGATCGACGGCAGGAAGCTTGCGAGACAGGTCGAGTACACGCCCTGGTACGTCGTTGCGTCCTGCTTGAAGCCGAATTCGGTCATCAGCACGGGGATCTGCAGCGCGCTGTCCGCCGCCATGGCGCTGAAGCCGTTCGAGTTGAGCGAGCTCGTGAGGCTGCTGCAGCTCGTCGCCGTCGTCTGGTAGTTGTGCAGCTCGAGCACAATCTTGTTACTGTACCCGGCAAAGTCGTTGAGCGAAAAGACGCCGGTGCCAGGCGTGAGCGCCGTGCCCTTGGTGACGGGTGTGAGGTAGGTGTCGTAGGATAGACCCGACAGGAAAATCAGGAGGTTCGGGTTCGCCGCGTGGATGGCGTCCGAGCCCTGGCGCACGTACTGGTACCAGCCCTGCCAGTTGTACGTGGCCTCGGCAGCCGAGTTGCCCACGGGCTCGCGGGGCTCGTTGCGCAGCGACATGGACACGAGGGCCGGCCAGGCCTTGCCATGGTCGGCCATGTAACTGATGCCGCGCGTCCAGTTGCCGACGTCAAAGTACACGTCGCCCCACCAGGCATTTCCATCCGTCGTCGAGCAGCACCACTGGGCCTTGGAGATGTGGTTGTCGAGGTGGACATAGACGTTCTGGCGCGCACACTCGGCCGCAATAGCGTCAAAGACCTGCAGGCGCGTAGTGCTTGCTGAGAACGACGGGTTCTTGCTGATGATCTGCTGCAGGACAGTGGTGCCATTGGTGGCTCCCAGACCCTTGGTCAGGGTGGCCTGGAGAGTGATGTCGTTGCCGCCGTTCTCGTAGATCTCGTCGATCATCTGGATGGCATATGTCAGCCGGATTGCGTTCATTCCGATGCCCTTGAGGCGGCTGACGATCGACTCGATGCTCTGGTACTGCAGACCCTCAGGCAGCATCGTTTCTCCCGCGCCGGGCCAATTGGCGCCTGCGTAGGTCACATTGCTGCCAGAGGCATCGTGGATCCAGCGGCCCGACGTCACAAGAGGACCGTTCGGCCATGCAGCGCGCTTAGACAGCGAGGAAGACATGTCTTGCACAGGCGAGGCAGCAGACAGGCCAGCGGACGCCAGCATAAGCGCCGCCCATTTGATCAAAGGAGCCATTGGATGAATGCTGATGTGAGGAAGTAACAATGTGAGAAACCGATGATGGAATCAATGACCCGACAAGCTGTCGTTATGTCCTTGATGATCTTTGTAAGTAGAACACTGCGCGTGGGTATCTAAAGAGTCTTTCCGATGCGAAGGCAAACATATAGTCTTTATATAGTACTTTTTACTACACTTTGCCTTCTCCTCAGTTACTTTCATTACACATCATATGAGTATTTGTATACGAGTACCTTGCCCTCGCCTCTTACGCAGCAGCCCCTCGTCCGACTTTTCGTATTAGGACCGTGAATGTGCCGATAAAAAGTGGTCCGTGAGATGGCAAGTTGCATCGGTACCCCGGATTTGTGAGAGCGGCATTGACACTGCCTAGATCCTGTCTGCAGTGCCTGGACATCAGATCATAAGATCACCAGTGTTCTAGGTGGTAGCCGGGCTGGGAGATCGGACATGCTTGCCGAGTTGACGATAGTCTGAAAACAAATGAGGGGGAGGCCCTCAAAAGAGGAGGCGAAAGTTGACAAACACGAGGCAAGTCCCGTCGTGGCATCAATGCAACGCCAATGGTCAGTTCGGAGACATCTAAAAGGTCATTCATTGTCTTTTCGAGTCAAGATCGTCACCGTTGATCGATCGTTGGCTGTCGGTGCAAGTGTCAAAGGTACTAGATCTCGGGGGGACTTTGCCCGTCGTTCCGTGACTTGCAGCGCAGGCCGGGCGCGATATTCGGATTAAAGACTGAAGGAAAGTTGGGTTCAGGAACTTAAACAGTCACTACTCGGTAATCGTAAAATCGAGAAACAGTCATCATGAATAATCATACAATCTATATTTTACTATTTTGTTTTACTTGCTGACCCTACTAAGCGTACGGGTTCTTTACCAGGCCGGTCCAGTACTGTGTCTTGGCCACGGTATATGGCACATCCAGCTTGTTGTCGGCACCCGTGCCCTCGGCTGTCAGCTTGTACGTGCCGGCCTCGCTCTGCCATGCTTCGCGCTTCTCGTCCCAGAAGCTCGTCGACTGTGCCACGTTCGCCTTAATCGTGACCGTCTTGGTCTCGCCCGCCTTGAGCGCCACCTTCTTGAACGCTTTGAGCTCGCGCACAGGCCGGCGGATGCCAGACAGCGTGTCGTTCACGGCGGGCGGGCTCACATACAATTGCACAACCTCGGCACCGTCACGCTTGCCTGTGTTGGTAACGTCGACCGTCAGAGTCAGCACCTGCTCGGTCACGACACCAGCCTTGGGCTCGTCGACCTTGAGGTTCGTAAAGGCAAAGGTCGTGTACGACAGGCCGTAGCCAAAGGCAAACAGCGGCTGCTGCTTGACCTTGTCAAAGTAGCGGTAGCCGACGTAGATGTCCTCGCCGTACAGCACGCGGCCACCCTCGGACCGGTAGTTGAGGAACGACGGGTTCTGCTCAATCGTCGTGGGGAATGTCAAGGGCAGCTTTGCCGACGGGTTGACGTCGCCAAACAGCACATCAGCGATGCCGTTGCCGCCCTCGTTGCCGCCGTACCACGCCTGCACCAGTGCCTTGGCATTCTTGACCCACGGCAGCGTCACGGGGGTGCCGCTCTGGACGACAATGACAGCATCGGGGCTGACATCGAGCACACGCTGAACCAGCTCGTCAGTGTTGGGCGGCAGGTCCATGTCGGGACGGTCGTAACCCTCGCTCTCCCAGTCGCTGTTGAGACCGACACAGACGACAACCTGTGTGCCCTCGGCTGCGGCGGCCTTGGCCGCAGCGACCGCCTCCTCGATAGCGGGCTTCTCTTCCAGGTGGCGGCAGCCACCGAAGCGAACACCGCCGGCGCCAAAAGAAACCACACTGCCCTGGCGGAGCTTGGATGTGGGGAACGTGCCAAAGTCGATGTGAACCTTGTAGTTCTTGCCAGCCTCGAGCTCGACCGAGCCACGCTCCTCGACCGTGCCCATGCCGAAGAAGGCAGTGCCGCCGCGCTGCTTCGTCTTATTGTCGATGACCAGCTTGTCTTCCACAAACAGCTGGCCGGTGCCGGCCACGGATAGGCCGAAGTCGTAGAGACCAGACTCCTCGGGTGTGAAAATGCCCTCCATGGTGACGTAGTAGAGGGTGCCACTGATGTTCTTGTTGGCGTAGTCCATCAGGAACGCGTTGCCGCTCGTCATCTGCACGACTTCGACGGGCTTGCGGTTGGGGTTCTCCTCGAGCGACTCGGCAAAGACGGAAAAGGTGTAGCCGACCTCGCCCGCGGCAGTGCGCAGGCGGTCGCCAATCAGGGGCAGATCACGGTGGCCATAGGCACCCTGACTGAACAAGACCTTGTCCTCGCCGATCTTGTTCTTGATGCCCTGCAGTGGCGTGACGGTGTAGTAGGCAGGCAGCGACGCGGAGCCGCCACCGCAGTAGGCCGCAATGTTAGCGTTGGGGCCGATGACGAGCGTCTTCTTGGTCGGTGCGAGGGGCAGGATGTCGCCCTCGTTCTTGAGCAGCACGACAGACTCGGCGGCAGCGCGGCGCAACAGAGCGCTCGTCTCTGGTGTGTTGCGCTGGAGCTCGGGGGCGTTCTCGGGAATTCCCGACGACGCAAACGACCGCTTGACGGCCGTGAGAACCTTGCGCACGCTCTCGTCCAGCACGTGCTCCTTGACCTCGTTGGAGGAGACGGCGTGCGACAGCGCAGCGCCGCGGAATTTGGACATGCCCGGCATCTCTATATCGAGACCAGCGTTGAGGGCCTGCGAAACACTGTAGACACCAAACCAGTCGCTCATTACGAGGCCGTCAAAGCCCCACTCTTTGCGCAGAATGTCCTGCAGAAGAGGGAAGCTCTCGCTCGCGTGGGTGCCGTTGACCATGTTGTAGGAAGTCATGAGTGCACCCGGGTTGGACTGCATTGCGATCTGGAAGGGCAACAGGTAGATCTCGCGCAGCGCACGGTCTGTGAGGATGGAATTGACAGCCATGCGCTCGTGCTCCTGGTCGTTGCAGACAAAGTGCTTGGGCGTCGGGATGATGCCCTCCTCCTTGACTCCCTCACAGTACCGCGCCGCCAGCGTGCCCGAAAGTACGGGGTCTTCGGAAAAGGACTCGAAACCACGGCCGCCGAGGGGTCCGCGCTGGATGTTGATCGTTGGGCCGAGCAGAATGTGTGCGCCCTTGGCCTTGCACTCTTGGCCAAGCAGCTTGCCGAGCTCCAGTGCGAGCTCCTCGTCAAAGGTGGCGCCCAGGGCGGTCTCGCAGGGCAGGCAGGCGGCGGGAATGCCGTTGAAGAATCGGGTGCCGCGCACACCGTTGGGGCCGTCGGACATGCGGATCGACGGCACACCGAGCCGGGGCACGGCATAGGTGTGCCACATGTCGATGCCCGACACGAGGGACACCTTTTCATGCAGCGCGAGCTCTGCGATCACCTCTTCGACATCGAAATCGGCCATTGTGTGTATGGGGTATGATGTGTGGGAAAGTGGCAGAACGAAGAGAGAATGACGGGAACCGAGCGAATTGGCCAGGAGGCAGCACGCTCTTTATATCTCTATGAACCGTGGCAAGCGCTGGGGATACGACGACATGCCACTAGCTGTGAGCTCGGGTCCGGATATGTGCTCAGACGCGTGCAAGCAAGCTTTTGTCGCATTCTGCTGGTCACCATTCTGCCGTGCCTGCAGGAGCTCATCCTTGATTCCTGATCTATAGCTTCTCCATCTCACGCGCGTGCACGGGGTCATGCCGTCGCTCGGCGCCCACTTGCAACCGTGGATTTCCCGACGTTCAACCGTAGCTCCAGAGTCTGTTTGTCTGCTTGTCTGCTTGGCCTGACCGGCCGCAGTTTCGCTGGTACCACAAAACCGGCTAAAGCCACCGCGGGGGTAGTGTGCGGAGTCTGTGTGGTGCTGGGAAAGGCAAGTTGACAAAGTGTGCAAAGGCACAAAGGGTAGCGTGGGCGTGACGGAGACGCGGGGCCGAACAACCGCAAGGAGCTGGTCTGATGGCGTACCTAGAAACTAGCACTCTAAGTAGCAGTTTGATAAGCTCTGGGCATTTTCTGGCTGCATCATTAACCCGAGAACACCTGAGCCAATGTCGGAGAAGGTTCGGAGTAATTCAAGCTGGGACTGATAAACCATGATGGTGAACGCATTGCAGCGAAAGCAGTTGCTTCGTCAACTGCAGACATCCGGGATATTCAAGAACGAGTCTTAAGCAGCCTCACAATTGTACATTATTAGGCTTGAAACAGGCACCATAGACAAGATCAAGACATATGCGAGGATAGGTATTTAAGACGACTGATGAGGAAGAGCAAAATCAAAACAAAACGAGTCAGGTCAAATCAAATCAAATCAATCAAACTTGGTCGAACTTGGTCGAAAACAATCGAAATCAACAACATGATCCTTATTGTTGAGGAATCATGAACCCGGAAAAGAACCGGTCGAGCGAGCCATAGTCGGCGATCGAGCCAACATACGACACATACTGGTCGGGGCGGATGACGACAACGGCACCCTTAGCCGCGTCGATGCCGTAGTTCTTGTACGCCTCGCCGTGGCCCTCGTGGTAGGACACATCGTCAACAAAGATCTTGTTATAGTCCCAGCCGTCAATCTCGTCGTGCGGCCGCAGCACCTCGGGAAAGTCAAATAAATCCAAGTCGGCGCGGTGGCCGGCGTGCACCGTCAATACCTCAATCACCGAGTCGTAGCGACCGCCCTTGGGCGTGAACCGGCGCAGGAACGACGTAGGTGCGGCGAGGGCGACACCCAGCGTTGCCAAGGCCGTCTTGCGATCTGTCCTCGACAGGTCGCCGGCGAAGATGGCCACACGCCATGTGCCGTTGCTGGGCAGGCGCTCCTGGAAGTGCCAGGGCCGCGCATCCGACTGGTTGAGGACCTTGACGCTGGGCATGCGCATGCCGACCTTGATCCCGGTCGCGAGGTCCTGGGTGCTGTGCACCTTTTTAGAAGCATCTATCCCGTTGGCCCCATTGGCCGTATTGACTCCATTGCTGCCGTTGCTGCCATTTACTCCATTGCTCTCCAACGGCTTTGCGACAATCACGCTCGGACCATAGTTCACGGCAATACCGCTGGCAAACATATTACCCTTGGAAAAGGCCTCCTTGAACTCATCAAGGCTGATGCCCTCTTCGTCCATGACGTCTTTGGCCGGCCGCCCCGAGAATAGGCGCGAGAATTTGTGGTCAAACTTGATGAGGTCGTGGGCAATGCTGCTGCGCTCGACCTCGTACGACTTGAGGATCGAGCGGCCGGCCGTGCCCTTGATCACACTTGCAATCTTCCATCCGAGGTTGAAGGCTAGCGTCATTGTTAGTATACCGTATATCGTACATCGTACATCCTACGTCTCACATAGCGCAGAGCGTAGATCCAGGGAGCTTACTGTCTTGCATGCTGACGTTCATGCCTTGGCCGGCCTTGGGACTGTGGGTGTGCACGGCATCGCCCGCCAGGAAGATGCGCTCGCTGGCAGAAAAGTGCGTGCCAACGCGCTGCCCAATCTGGTACGCCGTCCACCAGTCCAGCGTGCGGTAGGTCAGCGTATAGGGTGCCAAAATCTTCTGCGCCGACTTCAGGATGACGTCGGGTGTGATCCTGGACCGGTCGACGCGCGACCCGGCACTGCCGTCGTCGAGCTTTTCCGTCGTCGTCACCTGGATGTACAGCCGCACCAGCTTGTTCTCGCGCGGGATGACCATGACACTGCCCGATTCGGCGGAGTGGATGGCGCAGCGCGAGCGGATGTCCGGGAAATCGGTAATGGGGACAATGTCCAGCACACCCCAGATGTAGTCGGTGCTCTCGCCCTCGAGCGCGAAGCCGAGCTCGCGGCGCACCCACGAGTGTGCACCGTCGGCGCCCAGCATGTACTTGGCGTGCACAACCTCGGTTGTGTCGGCCTTGGCGTCGAGGCCCTCGCCGCGGGCCTTGGCGGCGGCCGCGCGCAGAATCTCGGCCGTGTCGTCGGGCGCCAAGTTGCTGCGGAACAAGCCGTCCTGCACCGTGACGCCGTTAGTCGAGGTAGCGGCCTGCGTGGGGGTGGCCTCTTCTTCCGAGAGATGACGCAGCGTCACGGTGATGGGGTAGGCATCGCTGTCCTCGACTTTGGACTCGTCCAGGTGCAAAGCAGTCGGAAGGGTGCCGCGCTCGACACGGATGTCGCTCTCCTTCTCGATCATGTCCAAGAAGAACCGCTCGATGCGGCCCTGGTTGAGGACGACCTGCTGGAAGCGGCTGATGCCGGGGATGGTATCGGGGATGCGGCCGCTGCGGACAATGCGGCCGGACGCGTCGGGGTTCCAGAAGCAGATCTCGACCATGTGGTTGGCCTCGAGCCAGGCGCGGTCGGCAAAGCCAAACGAGTCGAAAATCTCGAGCGTGCGGCACTGCAGGCCATCTGCCTGTCCATTGAAGATCTGTTTTGTCAGCCATTGGTTCTGCTTCTTGGATCTGTGGGGGAATACCTTTGTGCCGCGCTTGTCGACAATCCGGGTCTTGATGCCACAGCGGGCCATCCAAGTGGCCATCATCATGCCGGCCGGGCCGGCGCCGACAATGAGGACGTCGACATTACTCTCTGGGGAGGACATGTCGGCGGAGGGGGTAATATGATAGTAATATGACTGGTGCTGATTTGTATCGGCTTCAAGAGACCGATGCCAGATGACGGGGTATGAATGTTGCATAAAGTGTCACGATACGGGTCGTCGTCTTGGTGTTTCCAGATTGTCAAGGATTCCTTTGAACAGAAGTACTCGTATATATGAACCATAAATGGCCTCATGACAACACTTGCCGCTATTGATTGCCGCTCATGGTTGCGTTTGGCCCCGTCCCTGTGTCCCCGAGCGAGTCTCCAGCTGCTCAGTTTGTCCACATCCTTACAGCCAGCCTGCCTTCCTCATGCTTCAACCGGCGGGCCAAGACAGAGGTAGACAGTTGTCAGTTGTCAGTGCAAAGAGTATCCCATCTTGCTCTGTGCTACCGGGCTTTGGATGCCGATCACATACAAGCAGTCGTATTTACAGTACCCACGCACCCACGCTACCCTATTAGTCGCGCTATTGCTACTCGTAGAGGTTCAAGTCAATGGACAAAAGAGTCTAGTTCATGAATGGGATAGCTCATGGGGTAGAGGAGCAAACCCTGGCCCCCAGACGCGAGCATGCGGGGAAGTGAGGAGATAGATCGTGGGGAAGTAGTGTTTGAGTGGTACTGTTTTTGAAAGCATGGGCTTCCATAGGATACCGGAAGGGCCCCGAGGTAGATCTGTCTCCAAGCTTGTTCCCCAAGCTGGCTAACATCGTCGGATGCTGGGTAGAAGGGTCTCGTAGCAGACAGTGCCGCCCGGTAGCTCAATCGGATCCTGACACTTGTCATCCACGATATCCATAGGCCGGGACACCACGTCAAGTTGGAGTCAAGAGGTGAGCGGCCTTGTTGGTGGACCCATCACGAGCTGTCGTGTAACCCCCTTGCCGGCTAGAACGATGCCGCGTGAAACAATGCCGGGTGCCTTCGAATCATAGAGTCTCGGGGAAGCGCATATGTTAGCAAAGTACGAGAGGATGAGATGAAACTGTTGAGACTCCACAGCCGATGGCTCGTACTCGCTACTTTGCACTATTTGCGCTCGGACATAATGGGAATAGAGGTTGGTAGAGGTTGCAGCAAGACGAGGTGACGTCGTGATGCGATGCTTGTGAGAGGCGCGTCGCGTGCAGGGAGGGGAGAAAGAGGCAGGAGCGATGCGCGATTGCACGTAACAGAAGGAGCTGTTGTAGGCAAATTACTAATCATGAAATTCGATATCGAGAGGAATCATACATTTAGGAAGAAAAAAAAAGAAAGGAAACAGAGAAATGCAGCAATAGTAGTAGCATGAATAAAAAGGCAAAAAGCAAAAATACGACAACAGAGAGATTCGAACTCTCGCTCCCGAGGGAACGGGCTTAGCAGGCCCGCGCGTTAACCACTCCGCCATGTTGCCATCACAAGGTATCCTGTTAACCATGCTATTGATGGAAGAAAGAAGATTAGTGGAGTATATATAGGGAGTATATATAGGGCAGTGAGCTACAAGGCTAATGCTAAGTGTATGATCTAGCACATCAACGTCATGTCGTACCTTGTGTTTCTTATTTAGTTGAGGTACGTACCTCATCCCGTTACAATGTACTGCTCTATGTACCGAGTACGTTCTGCGATTGTGATGATAGGCAGTGTAGCTATAGTAAGGATTCATAAATTTAGAGGAGTAAAGAGAAGAGAGACGACAGAAGATAAATAAAAGACATAAAACCAACAGAAGTAATGAAATTAACAAATTAACACTCAACTAGCTCGCTAATACTACTTCATAACCAAATACTCCATACTCCATCTTCACGCCTTCGGGTCGACGGCTAGTGATACATTGTACTGCAGCTCAAACTTGGCTTCCGGATCGCCCTGGCGCGGCACAAAGTTCACCTTGAGCGCCTCCTTGACGGCAAACACGGAGTCGTTATCGAGGTATTTTGACTCGGCGTCGAAGATCTGCGTCGTCACCGGCTTGTGCTTGGCCGCCTCGACAATCAGGTGGATATGCGCTGGCCGGTATGCGTGCCGGTCCATGAGCGACAGCAGGTGGCCCGCCGGGCCGTCATCCGGCACCGGGTACGGCGTCGGGCGGATGCAGTAAAAACTGTACTTGCCGTTGCTGTCCGTCACAAACTTGCCACGCAGATTGTGCTCGCGCTGCGCCGGGTCCTGCTGCTCGTACAGGCCGTTTGTTGAGCACTGCCAGACATCCACAACGGCGTTGGCCAGCGGCAGGCCGGTATCGGCGCTCGTGACCTCGCCGTACATGTAGGCGACGACGGCATCGGTGGCTGTATCAAAGGTAATCGTGCTGCCGTTGGGGCGTGTCGGCGTATCGCTGCGCCAGAAGGGCCCGAGGATGGCAGAGGCCGTGAGGGGCCTATGGGCCTTGACGGCCTCTTCGTAGGTGATGGCGTCGACGAGCGACTCGAGGCCAATGACATCGCACATCAGCTGGCCCTCGTTGCGCTTGTCCGAGGACATCTGGCCGGCGCGGTTGATCATCTGGACGCCGAGCATCCACTCGTCGGTGGTGAGGCGCACGTCGCGGGCAAAGTCGTGGATGTGCTGGATGAACGAGCTGATGACGTGGCGCAGGCGCGGGTCGGTGTTGGGGCCCATGGACTGGATCACGAGGGACGTAAAGTCCTGGCCGAGAGCAGTCTCTGGCTCTGTAGCGAAAGATTGGCCATTGATGCCGCTGACACCCATCGTGCTTTTTCGATGTTTCCAAGATATCCAAGACGTGATGGTAGGATGAAGTATGACAGAGGAGGGTGAGGGCAAGTGAGCTGGACAGAAGTATGTAGAAGGGCAATAAAGACAAGAACTCTCCTGTAAAGACGCTACCCGGACGGCGTGCTTCTTATATTTGAAGATCAGCGAGCGCAGCCCGGTTTATTTACTCTTGCCGACCCATCTACTTTATAATAAGGGTCCTTGCAGCGCAAGTGGTACCAGCGGGTAGGTAGACAGCTCATGTACTACGTTCTTCAACGAGCTCGTATGACACTGTCCTGGTGTAGTTGCAGTCTCTTTCGTTGTTTAATCAACGATACAGGTTGAAGTTCAACGACGTCTCTCCGTACGCCTCGTCTCCTTTCCTGTCTCTCCCGTCTCTCGTCCGTATCCCCCCTCTTGTCTTCCTCCCCTGGTTTTCCTACCAACTCTTCCCCTCCCCCAATCGACATTCACGGCCTCTTAACTACGCTCAATTTCTAACAATATCATATTCTACTTCCCCATACCCCGTACTTCCGGACCCCATCTCACGCATTCCCAGACTATGCCCAGGAAGCGCTAGCACGGCCCTGGGGCATCACGACGACTGAACATCCGACGGCCAACGGCGAGGGGCATGTGGTGGAGGTGTACCCAGTACGGTGTAGCTTCTGTAGGGAGTGGGGAAGCGGACATAAGATGCATCATGATGTCAATAGCGTACCTTTTTCTGTGGCTATGTTTCGGGATCTCATCGGATGCTGTCGTCTCCATCTTTCCTCGGCGCACACGCTACCAGACTCGCCAGACTACCTTGGTGGCCCCATTTTCTTTCTTCTCGCCTTTGTAGTGGTAGTGAGCACCTAGTGGTGTCCAACGGCCAACATCACATCTCAGAATACAATGCATTGTTTCTGTTGGAGCAGTAGTGGTAAAGTAGAAATCATTGTGCCTCGTACTGTTGGAACAATCCTGATTGAGTAGGCTGTCATATTCACGCCAGTCTGTATCGAGATCGTCTAATCTCAGGGATCTTGTATTACGCTCTATCATCTAAGCAATGAAAAAAGGGAGAAGGAAAGGAAAGGAAGAGACAAAAGAAAGAAGAGTAGAAGCGGAGAAGTAAGAAATATAAATGAGTAAAACATAGTAAGCCAGGTCGACCATCAAACGTAAGCGCCGTCTACTTCCTATAGTCTCCCTCGTCCTCGGCAAAGGACGTCCAGTCCGCCGCGTCTGTGCCGTTGGGCCGTGATGCCCGCCGGAACCCGATGTCGAGTCCCTCAATCTGGGCCACCGGCTTCACCACCGTTACGTCGTGCCCGTACGCCCGCGATGACCACACCTCGAGGATGTTGGCGTCGTCGAACAGCTGCGGGTGCCGTGCCCGCAGGCCCAGCAGCGCGCTGCCCGAGATCTGGTCGACGCTGTGGCTATGGTTCATCGCGAGGAACGCGTCGCCCGCCGACTGCCGCAGCGTCGCCTGCACGTCGTTGGGCAGCAGGCCCGCCTTGAACAGCAGCAGGTCGTACTGCATCAGCGATGCCTTGCCGTGCCACGAGCCACCCACCGTCGACCGGTAGTAGAGCCCGGTCAAGGCGGCAATCGCGCCCATGCAACCTGTTCCGTAGTCGGAGATCGGAAACGGCGGCACCACCGGCTCGCATTCGGCGGGGTGCATAAACTGCCCCTGTGCCCAGGCAACGCCCGTGACACAGTCGGCAATCTGCTGCCAGCCGGGCCGCGACGCCCATTCGCCCTCGTACCCAAAGCAGTTCTCGTTGACATACACAATGCCATAGCCGCGGTCGTGGGCCAGCTTCGTCATGTAGGTCGGGCCAAACCCAAGCTTTTCCAGGGCACCGGGGCGGTAGCCGTCCAGCACGACGTCAGCTTCGCGCACCAGCTTTTCAAACACGGCCCGGCCCTCGGGTTTTTTGAGGTCGAGGTTGGCCGCGTGCTTGCCCATGTTGCCGTCGACCTGGAAAAAGGGCACGTCGCTCAAGTGCGGGCTGGTGATCTTGAGCACATCGGCGCCGTACTCGCACAGAATGCGGCCCATTATGGGCCCGGCAATGATGCGGCAGAGCTCAAGCACCTTGATGCCTGCGAGCGGGCGGTTCTTCGTGTGCTCTGACGGCGGCGGCAGGGGCCATGGCGGCGTTTTCGTCTCAAGGCTCGATACCTTCCACGGCGCCAGGTCTTTGTTTGTCCGCCCCTAGCATGTTAGTTTAGGCTGCTAGCTACGGACTGCTGACCGCGAACCAGATGCTCACATGAGGCGTCTTCAGAAACTCGTCGTGCGTGAGAACGGGCACACCGGCCTGTTTGTGCTGGGCGTTCTTTTCTTCGAGTTCGGCGACGGAGAACTGCTTGACGTGGGACTCAATGACATCAACAATGGCCTCGTGCGTTTCGAGGTCCGGCCGGAAATCGCAGAGGCCGAGCATGCGCAGCGTTGTCGTGGCCTCGAGGGAGCCGTGGATGTGATAGTACTGGCCTGGGATCCGCGTCTCGTAGAGGTTGGCAGACATTCGTCGGTACGGGTCCGACTGCGCCTGTAGCAGGTCCGTGTCTTTGAGGTACTGCTTGACCTCCTTGTCCAGCTTGCCATAGGCACCGACCTTAGCAAGATATGCCTGGAAGAGAAACGCCGTCGTCTTTTCGTGGTTGATCACGATCTTTCTGTCCGCTAACGAGGCATCTCTCAAGTTGTGGAGGGCCACCGCAAAGGCAGCCTCGATGGCCTTGAGTGCCGATGTCGTCTCGCTCTCCTTGAGCGGGATGGGAAAGTAAGGCAAGTCGCAGTTGGCGGTGAACGTGGTCTGTGAGCGCAGGATCCTGTCGACGCTCTTTGGCAGTGTCACAAGGCTCAGCACGAGTGCGAGTGCGCGCCGCGTCTCCTCCAGTGACGAGTACGATGCCATGTCTTATTTTTCTCTTGGATGATCGAACAGTAGAGTTGAGGTAGAGATGCTCTAGCTGGTAGTGTGGGGGTTTTGAAGGAATAGGCAATGGGCAATACTAGACTGGGGCTGTTAAATAGGGAAGTAAACAGCCGAGGTGTTTTCATGTATAAGACGGCTCAGACGGACAAGGGCAGTCCTTGTCCAGCTGCATTCCATACACGTCTGATGTATGCTGTTCACCTGGCGGAGATGTGAGATATGCTAATTATGCTGCATATGCTAGATAGCAGCAGCAAAAGGGTGAGCCAGTGAAAAGGATGATAGGCAGTAGACCTAGTAGGCCTAGTGAAGTATTTATGGTGCTTCAGCCGTAGATTGTTGACATTGGCAAGACTTTACCAGATAGTAGTATTGTTATCTTTGTTTATTCACTAGGGAAATTAATGAAAAGAAGAATAAGCGGCTTGAGTGAGTGGACTGGGTCGGACTGGGAATGCCTCATCCGACAGACGGAGGTGGCTAGGGACTGAGTAAGAAATCAAACAATTTACTCTCGCCGTACCTTTGACTAGACCCAGACTAAGTCCGAGAAGAACAGGAGCTCATACATCTCTGAGTTGGACTTTCTAGACTTCCAAAGTTTCTCAACTTGTTGCTTAGAAATCTGATGACGGCTCTCACTGGACCAAAGCCGGCCGGCCGTGCCACACCCCGGCCGAGTATACCTTGCCGGTGGGATATAGAGTGTGGGATGGGAAACCCATCCCTTTCAAGTCTTCTATCTAAGCTCATAGGAAGACGTGACAGGGCCCCTTCCGTCATGCGAGTGTGTTGTCTACCGTGGTTCATCTGCCCTGCCAGAGGATCACCCCTCCACCTCGCGGCGCTGTCCCCTCATCTTGCATCCGAGCCAGCAAGATCACAGCCACTCAAGTCTGCAACAGTTCTCTTGGACGCAGCGGCAAGCATGACGGCATATCTGGTACAGCAAACCCTTGACTGTCATGTAGAAAGGCTCCACGGCTCCGTAGGAACTTCCGGCTTGCCTTTAATATCTCTAAATAACAACCCCAAATATATTTGTCTGCTTCTCCATTTCGTCTTCTTCTCATCTTCCCTTCCTCTCTTCCCTTTACCGTATTCTTCCCTCGTCTTCTTCTCTTCTTCCCTTCTTCTGTTCTCCCTTTTCGTCTTTTTTGTCTCAGCTTTCGGGTATCCCGACTAGCTGCTAGATCGCAGCAGCTAGATCTCCCACTAGTCCCCACCTGGTGGCAAAGATGCAGAGCTTTAGAGCTACTCGTATGCATCGGGTCGGATGAGGGACGTTGCGTTTTGCTGATTTTCGTTTCTTCTTCGTTTCTTTTTAGATTCTTTTTCGAAACTAGGCTAGCTTCCGACAAGTGATGCATCATCCGATGGCCATTGGCCTGCATGCATGCACTGCAACGCAACCGCAATGCATCCACAGCATCCACAATACTCCAACATCGCAGTCGTCTGCCTGCTATCGAGGAAGAATGCACTATTTGTAATAATGTAAAGGGACCGTCTCATGTGCAGCCGTGTAGTGACGCTGTCCAGTTGACATCAGTCTGCCGTTGGATACTTGCTTACAACTAATAAACTACATGCAGCGGCTGTCATGCTATATCCATTTTAGATACTCAAGGCCGTGCACGCCGACAGACTTTTGACGTTAGTTAGTATCTGCCATCCTCTAGCTTTTCAGCGCAACCTCTGCAGCGTGTCCGTCAACCAGAGTGCACCAGCATCACGAGTACCATGCCGTTCACCACGCTGCCGTCATTGCACAAGCTGTACTATGTTCTTAGGACGCCGACAGGCGACAACGGTGCCAGTCTGACCTTTTTGTTCATCCATGGCCTGGGCTCGTCAAGCTCGTTCTACGCCCCGGTCATGCCGGCCCTCGTAGACGCTGGCTACCAATGCGTCGCATTCGACATGAACGGTAGGTCACTGCTCTGTTGTTCCTTTTCAGCGAGTGTAGATAGCGTCCTCTGACCGCCTAGGAAGCTCCTTGACAAAGTACTCGGGCAAAGACAACAGCATCCAAGACCATGCAGACGATGCAAAGGCTCTCTTGCAGGCCTTGGATATACCCCCCGCTAAGGTCGTGGCCGTCGGCCATTCCATGGGTGGTCTAGTGGCAGGGACTCTGGCTGTAGAGCTCAGCCTCGCAGGTGCGGTTTTGATTGGCGTCGTGACGCCCAGCGCAGCCATATCGACTGCCTTTTCTCAGCGCATAAGCGTTGTCGATCAGGACGGCATGGAACCGATGGCCGATACGGTGCCCACCGGTGCAACAGGCTCAGCGTCCACGCCAACCCACCACGCCTTTATTCGGGCGCTGCTCCTCTCGCAGTCGCCGCAGGGATACGTTGGCCTCTGCCGTGCCATTGCGGATGCAAAGCCGCCGGACTACAGCCGCGCACAGTGTGCTGCCCTGGTCATTGCTGGGGCCGACGACAAGGTGGTGCCGATAGACGGGCTGCAGACAATCACAAGCAGGTATGTCGCTATTTCGCCATCTCCTTTCATTTCACATCATGCTGTTACATCATGCTGACTGTCTAGCTGGGGCGCCGGTGCATCTCTCAAAGTTCTCGATGGAGTTGGGCATTGGCACTGCATCGAGGCCGGGGACAGGGTGGGACCGCTACTCGTAGATTTCGCGCGCACGCTGGCGTAGTCGTACAGCACTCGATCATGAATTAGTCTGTATTGTTCTAGATAGATAGATCTAAATGAATACCGAGAATAGTGCGTGCTTATATTCCGCGCTCATATTCCGTGCTTATGCCTTGGGAGGCGCAGTGTCCTGGTCTGTTAGCCGTGCTTCATGCTTAGACGATCATTGCTCTCGACATGTGTGTGTACGTACAAGGTAGACGTGGTAGAGCTTGAGCTTGAGCTTGCCTTCGGCACCTGGAACAAGCACCGCGTGGGCTGCCCATTCCTTTCCAGACTTGGAGCCGTCCTTGGCCGTGTAGTTGACAACGCCATGGAGCATGTACTCGTTGGTGCCAGATCCAAAGGGGTAGATCTGGTGCACGGCGTGGTGGCGTGCGGCGACCTTCTCCCACATGCCTTTGCGTACCGCCGAGATTGCTGCTTGGCCCTCGACCTTGATCGAGCCCATCGCGACGGACGCATCTGGAGTGAACTGGTCGACATAGACGCCGTGGGCATCTGGGTTGTCCGATGTGCGATAGAAGTCGCTGAAGAACATGACAGCGGGATCGTCGGCGGTGGTGCCCGCAGGCAGAGCCGGAGAGATGTACAGAGCCATGATGGTAAACAGAGCTGTATCTCGAGTGGGTTAAGGATGAACAGAGTGATGATGTGCTCTGGTTCGGGGTTCCGAAGTATATGTAGTATATTATGTAGTATATGTAGATGCGTGCTTAGTAATTGATCAATGCCGAGAAGAGCAGTCAGCCATCAGTATTATTAATCATTCTCATCTGCCTCCACATGTATTCGCTTGACGATCTCTGCGAGTATTTAAGCCCATGAGCTGAGGAGAGCATGTATTTATTCGTAGTATTTACTACAATGAATGGATATTTACTGTTTATTTGTAGTTAATGGTAGAGCAGTGAAGAAGAGCGAATAATAAAGAAGAAATATATTTTTTAAAAAATAACAAATAAAAAAGAGAACAGAAACAATTGGTGCGCTCGAGCGGGGTAGGAACGACCGGCCCTAGCAGACGTAGGCCTGGCATCAGCCATTATCGCGAAGGAAGGAGCAGTCGGAGCAGTCGGGCTAGCGTCTGCTGAAAGTATCTTTACTATATATTCACACTCTCAAGGTACATCATGAACTCCAAGGAGTGTGGAGAGCCAAGCGGGTCTTAGAGGCAGAAAGACCAGCCCAGGTCCTAGTTGCGCCTTCTCGATTTGCGCTCTGCAGCCTATTGTTTGCTCTACAATACTCGGTCGCTCTTGCCCTCTCTCTCCTGCTCTCTCGCCGCTCTTGCTGCTTTTGAACTACTGCGTAATTAATGCCGAGGGCAGTGGTTGGTTGTCTGCTTTAGTTTAATGTTTAATTAATTGGTTTATTCCACCTCGTTTCTTTGGTTGTTTCTTTACGATGCTGTTCTCTCTCCCTATTGTTTAGTTTTTACTGTTTACTCCGTACGGCGGATTGTTATTATTGTATTGCCTGTTGTTTTCCCCCACAGTACCGAGCCAGTCACGACGAAGTGTGGAACACAAGACACCACACACACACACCCACACCCACGCACCACGGCAAGCCGCATCCACGCGCCCACGCACGACTGCAAACCCGCAAACCCGCATTATCACCAGCCCGTCGGCGCCGTGCAACGGATGTACCTTACCCGCGTGCGACCCGGCCGCCTCCCACCCTCCCTGGCTTTTCGCCATCCCTGCTCCTCGTTCGCCTCTGTCACGGCATGCCGTCGACAAAGGTCACCCCAGCCGAGCGCCGGCGGTGTCCCCAGGCCTGCGGTAGCTGCAAGCGCCGCAAGGAGCGCTGTGATGGCCGCCATCCATGCAGCCGCTGCATTGTGCGTGGCGTCCAATACGAATGCTTCTTCTCACGCCCCCTAGAGACGCTGACGGCGACCGGGGTGCCCTCGACAACACCCGCCGTCGCCATGGGCCCCTCGACATCCGCGGTTCCGACCTCGGCTGCCAGCCCCTTATCGACCAGCTCCGTTGCAGGTTCCGCCGGCGGATCTGCACCACACGCAGTTGCTTCGCTATCGTCTACATCCCTCTCACTATCATCTACTTCTGGTTCTGGATCCGGGCCAGCCTCGTTGCCAAAATCTACTTCTTCCTCAGCGCGCACCAACACCGTCGCCAGCCCAAGCCGCAACGGCCGCGCACCAGTATCGGCCTCCACAGCCAATACTGTGCGGCATGATCGCTCCATTGACTTCGATGACCCTGCCGGCGGTGTCCGGGCCAATGCCGCGAACGCCCGTGCAGCACAAGGCCACGACCAGCCACAACAGCAGCCGCGCCGAAAGCGCCGCCGTTCCAACACCTTTGGCTCGTCTTCCTCGGCAGCACCGGTGCCACACCTCTCACGCTTAATCCAGGGTGGACGCGGCAGCCTCTTCTATATCGGCGACTCCGCAAATCTCTGCTTTCTCCAGATCATCCGTCGTCTCATTCGCGACTCGCTCGGATCATGTACTTTTACCGACGACCCCTTGCAGCACATTCTAGTCGAGGCTGCACCCAACGGGCGCAACAACTGGATTGTAACGGCCATCCAGGGGCCGCCGCAGATCCCGACGGCGGAGCAGGCCACGGGGCTGCTCAAATGGTTTCTTCGCGCAACCAATTGCGTGCTGGCCATGTACGACGAGCGCGAGCTGGAGGAGAACATGCTCTGGTGGCTGCAGCAGCAGCCACCGCGCGATTCGTCATCCCCCGAAAACACACGCGACAGTTTTACAAGTGCTGACAGCGCCGCGCAAGAAGCTATCTTCTTCCTCATCTTTGCGATTGGCGCCCAAACACACCCCGACGACTGGGATGAGAAGGCGGAAAAGTACTTTAACTACGGCCGATATCTCACCGTCTGCGGGGCCACGGTCGAGCCAAGCATCGCCACCATCCAGGCCTATATCCTGTTGACGATGTATCTGCTCGGTGCATCCCGGCGGAATGCCGCGTTCATGTATCTCGGTATTGCCGTGCGTGCAGCCTACGCCCTCGGCATTCACCGCAGCGACATCAATGCTGCGTTTGAACCAAACGAATACGTGCCCCGCGAACGGCTCTGGAAAGTGCTGCGCATCCTCGACCTCTTTCTTAGCACATCCCTTGGCCGGCCGCCATCGACAACCGAGACGCGCGACACAAAGTCTGAAAACAACTACTCGGCATCCAACGACCTGTGCGCTATATTCGAGGCCATCCTCACACAGGTTTACTCAACACGAAACGTCTCGACAGCGACCATTGAAAAGATCAGCGAGCAGCACCGACGATGGACAGCACGGTTTGCCTCGGGGCTCGCGACCGACGGCATCCATTCCGAAGAGTATCTCGGCTCAGATCGCGATGGCAAGCGGTCGCCGAACATTGGTCTCTTCCACCTCAAGGAGGCCTACTACTGGACAATCATGCTCTTGTCGCGGCCGTTCCTTATTGAAAACATTTCACAACACATTGCACGCTCGAAAATCCAGACGCATGCAGAGGGCGATGTCAACCCGCCATCGCCGTCCGACGACATCCTCGCATATGCCTGTGTCGACTCGGCCATCCGCACAATGAGTCTGCTGCGTGGACTCTTGACCGCACACAAGGTGCCGAAGCGTCTGCCATTTATCGTCAACTCGGCCTTCGTGTCGGCCCTGGTCCTGGGCTTTGCGCAGTTTGGCGACCTTGACCGCACGTTTCCGATTAGCAAGAGCCTGGCCATTGCGCAAAAGGTGCTGGCCCTGTTTGGGCGGCACGACGCTGTATCCAAACGGTATGCGTCCATCGTGACCGATCTGCAGGTGGCATGCGAAATGTACACAGAAAAGCGCGCACGGGGCAAGATGGAGCGGCACTCTGTACTGATTGGGGGTCTCTTTGGCACTGTCGAGGACGGAAAAAGCAGAGCTGTGCCCGCCAGCATGAACAGGCCGTCGGCGGCCGACGGGGCGCATACCAAGACTGGCTTGTCGACCATGGCGACACCATCGAACCCCGACCTGCATCCGCACCCACCCAACATCAACCACGTACTGCACGAGCCGGAAGACCAAGCGTCTGCCGTCGACTATTCCACCGAGCCAACAACACAAGACGGCGCTGCCCGAAACCCACTGGCGATAGCGCCGCCGCCACTGCCGCCCTCCGAACACGACCTCCACGCGGCCGCATCATCGATGCTGCACCAGCGACAAAGCTACCCCGGCATTGACCTGACGCCGCCATCCACGGATGACCCGGACGATTTCCTGGGTGTCGGTCACGCGAGCACGACTGACGACAGCAGTCTCATGATGCACCACAACGCCCTGGATGGCCAGCATCAGCATCAGCATCAGCATCAACAGCAGCAGCAGCAGCAGCAGCAACAAAACAACGGGTCGGGTTTCGACCTCGACGATGCGTCCCAGCAGCTGCTTCCGCACATGACGGGCCTGCCGGATATGATTATGGCCATGTCGCCACGCATGCTGAGTTTTGACTCGTTTGATAAGAGTCTGCAGCTGTTCCCGACGATGGACACGACCGGGCTCTTCTGATGTGGCTGATTTGCATTCACATACATCCAGATATTATGAATACACGTGATACCAACAATGTCTATAGCGTACGTCTGCATGTTTTAGTTAACAGCCAAACTGTCGCAAGCAATAGTCACTCTTTAAATATTGACTACAGTATAGATGAAGGTGATATTAATCCAATCTGAGTAAGAAAGCGTAAACGAGAAAGACGTGTAAACTCTCTCTGGCCTGGCAACATCAGGTCTTCATTCCACCACAAGTACACGGGCGACTCTCCAAGAGTCAGGTCGTGATGTAAAGGCCACCGTCGCATTGAATTGATGGCGAAATCCACTGGCGACGAGGCGGGCTTTTTTTATTTCTTTTCCTCGTAGACCACGTCTGCGATGTAGTAGCATACGTGCGGTGATTTGAAGATACGATACTAGGTGAGGTAGTGCGTATAGTTATGGTATAAATGCATTGTAGATTAGAAGGGACAAAAGTCCCGGTAACTTACGAATGTACGGCATCGCCGTGCCAAATAACAGAGATAGCGCTCCGGGCCGTGAAGCGGCACCGGGCAAAACAGAAGCTCCGGTACGAATACCACACCGGGCAAGAACAAGGGCTCGGGTTTATCTAATGGTACCGGGCTGGATGCAAAAAGAACGCGAATGTTAAAGAAGCAGGTGTGCAGAAAAGAACCGCACAATTCAGTGCACCAAGGGGCACACCACACACATACATCGTATCTCAATATGCCTTGCCACAGCCACCGTAATACCTTGTTGGCAATAGTGTAGTAGTTCGTTATACATCGTCGACTGCACTTGAAGTGTCTCGTCTGGTGTGTCTTTTTGAGTCACTGACTCCGTGTTTAGGGGTCGGTAAGAAGGATAGATGGTCTTTGCTCGGACTCCATTTGGGGCAGATGGGCTGGCTGGATGACTATAACCTAGTCTTACTGGTGTCGCCGGTACGATCCTCGGCGTCTCTATTCTCAGTTGAGACAGGCGACCGAAGATGTCCGGTGAGAGATCAGTTCCGCACTGCGGGAGACTGAGAGAGGGATGGTGGCTCCGGTGTGACGGGTCGAAAGGAAGACGTCGTTGCTGCCTTCTTAACATCGAGAAGTAAAAGAAGTACTAGACTGTAGTTGCCGGTGGTCAAGTAGACGCCAGAGGCGACGGAGAAGACTGCGGCATTGATGTTGCTCTCGTGGAGCGAAAGCCGGAGCTGATGCTGGTGGCTCCGGCCTCATAACCTAATATTTCGCTATAGTTGGTAAGCATAAGGTAGAAGAGAGAAGAGAAGAGAATTTCTTTTTCGTAGAGTGTGATTTGGCAAGCATAGTGAGAAGAGAGAAGAGAGGTCAGATCTCTTCTATCCCCTTCCACGATATATGTTAGACCGACTGATTGTAGATGTGAATGTCTGATTTTGTGTCAAACAGCTAAACGTTCTTGAGGTAATCACGCACAATGTTGGAAACAACAACAAAAATAAAAATAAAAAAAACTGACAAGAGTGGGATTCGAACCCACGCCTATTTCTAGACTAGCATGTTCGTTTCCTCTCCGAGGAGGCTTCCTGAAGCTAGCGCCTTAGACCGCTCGGCCATCTTGCCTTTTGATTTGCGATGTGGGCTGGTGCAGTGAGACTGACTATGTTGACGAGTGCTGTGGCCGCATTATTCTCTCTTCGTACTCAAACAATCAAATGCGCCTTTGTATTTAAGTGTATTCTTGTAGATATGTGTAGTTTGGTAAGCATAAAGAGAAACAGAAAACGAAATCCATTCTCTCGACACAGATATTTCTTATGAGCTGGCCTCGTAGAGCAAGGCTTTACTGGTATGGAGTCCTACAATAGACGTCCACGCGGATTTGGAAAGCAAGGGCCGGCGACAGAATTACAGCATGCTGTGTTTGTCTGTATGCTAGGTCCGGCCATCGGTTTGCAAACTTGGCAATGGGGAACAGATAGTGTGCCGATTGCGTATTTCTGCGCCAAGCATCCAGCTCGCTGAGGGCGTCGAGCCGAAGAGAGGATAGAGATCCGGGGTCATAACCTATAGTATACGCTATTCTTAATGTAGGCTCTTTTCTAGTGGTATAACTAAAAGGAAAGACTGAGCCGTCTACGTGTGTCTCTGGTTCATAATGAGCAGCTTACCGAGTGAATTAGCGTGAATACGAGAAGTAAATAACACCGGAGTGTTTACTATCAGAGTTTTCACCATCGGAGTAAATCCTAGAAATGCGTTCACCAGTGTTTGTTTGTCACGCTGATTGGTATTTCTCATATCTAAATCCAAACAGTGAGCAGGCATAACAGGGGAATGATGATTGTATTTTGACTAGAACTAGAATCGCGACATCGTAGCTCAACCTTGGAAATGTACGTGATGCAGCCGCCTCTGCAGCCTCACTCCGCCTTGACCGCCCGTGCCTCCTTGGTAGAGCGTCGATTGCGTCTTGGCCATCCGTGCCCTCGTCGTCGCGACAAGTCCGTCACCGTAACGAGCACTCAATTAGCTGCGGTGTTGCTCATCACACGGATATGCTGCATCTGACGCAGAGCCGGCATAGTTAAGAATGCCCGACGGCCGCTCGCAGAAGTAGAGCCACAGCAGTCAGTGCTGGCGTCGCAGTTGTTGAGACGCGAAGCCAGGCGGACGCCGGAGCAGCACTCGGTGCCACCACAGTTGTTGCGGGCCGCAGCGAGGGTAAGGGCAGCGCCGCGGCGCACGGCTGAGAAGAGAGTCCGGGACATGTTTATGTTTTTGTTCTTAAAGAAAGTGATAAAGACCAAGCAGATGAGAGGCAATTGTCAAGGCGGTATTCCAGGAGGAAAGAGAGAGGAGAGGAGAGAAGCAAACGATGGCTTGAAGAATCGCATAATACTCTCTTTTGATCTCGTGTATGGCGTAATTCACACCGCTGCTCGTCATCTCTTTCTCATTCTCCTTGTCTCATTATCCCATTGTCTCATGTCGTATAGCCCAAAATGGTGGTAGGTAGCCGAGCTCACGCGCCATTTGGAACAAGAGTTGCGTCATCGCATCATCGCGTCAAGCGGACCAACGCTACTTGAACGCTTGGAAAGGCGTGCCCAGAACGCGACCCCTGTCGTCGAATCGCACGCCTTCTTTCCGCAGCAGGGACCGCTTTTCGGTCAGTGTGATGCCCTCTTTTTCCGCCGTCTTTCCTTTCTTGGTCGCCTTTACCGGCCCCACACCTTTGAAGCCGCCAAGCCCGCCGCCGGTCGCAACACACCGGTGACACGGCACATCGGGTGCAAACGGGTTGCGGCGCATGGCATTGCCGACGGCGCGCGGCGACGAGCCAAGGTGGGCGGCCAGCTTGGCATAGGTTGTGACGTGCCCGGCCGGGATCTGGCACAGCAGCAACCAGACTCTTTTTTCAAAGGGCGTGCGATTGGACGCGGCGATGCGCTGGAGCTGTCTGTCCATGTGGGAGGGCGAAGCCGACGCAGATGATGCGGGTGGTGAGAGCGAGGTGGATGCGTCAGATGAGCCAGACGAGCCAGACGAGCCAGACGACATGGCAACAGCCTTCATGGTAGTCGGCATTGAAGTGGAGGCTTGATGTGCAATGTGTGATGAAAACGAAACGAATGCCAAGACGAATTCGCGAGGTTATTAAATACACAGGGTTGCGCTGCGAAGTTGCTCTCGATGTCGAGATGCTCCCAGGTTGCTTTCAATATGGCCAATCACAGGGGATGCAGCCTAGTAAAGAGGAGCCGCGTTTCGATTGCTCCAGGCGAGTCCGACGCGTGCTTTCCCGTTTAATTGGTTTCGCACGCCAGGCGCACACGTTGTCACGTGGTGTTGTAAGTCGAGAACATCACCAACTATCTAGATATATAGTCTATCCTCGTGCCCGTAAATGTGACCAAGGGGTATTAAGAAAGGAGTACAAAAAGATCAAGTAACAAATCACAGAGTCCCTGGGGCTATATACCGAGTCAGTATAACTGCGGACTCCGTTAAAGATAAGATACATTTTGATTTGTCAAAATCGGTTTCTGCCACTATTCTGCCGCTTCGCACTGCCTTATTTTGGGACGTGTAGTTTTCTTTAAACAACCCCTTTGTCCAGAGCTTTTAACATCGATCAGAGTCTTCCCGACACTCTAAGACTTGGCCGACTCTAGCCCATATGTACGTGAGGAAACAATTGGGTAGATACCTGGGAGCCACGGGCTATTTCCTGCTGAGAGATGATAAAGATTAGACTGGCTCTGTTGCTCCCGCTGCCTCTCCAGCAGTGGCGGCTCTATTCTACTGGAGGACTGCCAAGATTAATATCAGCATGAGGCATAGTATGGAGAGTGTGGAAATCTCACGGATGACTATGGGGCCGGCTACTTTGATGTGAGTGGGACTACCCGATGCAGATAGTTGTGGTCCTCGTTTGTTCAGCCAGGAGAGCTGGTCTGTGTCTTTGAGTATGAGGGCTAGAGTCGTGAAAGTAGCACTGCAGCGTCGGGACGGCTGTGGTGACACGGTTCGCATTTATGAGGGGTTGGTCACTGATGGCTGGGGGATTGGGCTGGCAATATGAGAGAGGGAACAGTCAGTTTATTCTAGGAAATCAATATAAAATATTCAGCCGCCACCTCACCCCTTCCCGTCGCTGCCGCCGCCAAGCTTGCCCGATCCTGCTCACTATAAGATGGCTCGTGGTGACTTGGCTGTCATCTATGACCAGCGACTTCATGGTGTCATGTCTTCTACTCTCTCGCGTCTCTCGAGCTCTTTACTAGACCGTGGTAATCTCCCTTACGGTTGGCCCATAGATGCCACACTTCTTTGTCGTCCTGGACACGAACGAAACTTTTGGTTCAACTGTTGACTCATGTCTTAACATGTGACCGTATCACCCGATTATCTGATCATATTATGTAAGCAGTCAGTTTAATACCGATTAAGTGGAGAGAAGATATGTCACTCCCTTTCGTTCAACCTAGAGATCCGGAGTCTTTCCAAACAATACACACAACAGAATCATCACATTTGACAGTCGGATCTTTCATCCGGACACCTATCCCTCGCCCGTTCGAAGTGTTATTCCCCAGGCCATGTCGAAAAACGAGGAGCTGCTCCATCAAATGGAGCTTATGAAGCGCGAAAACGAACAACTTCGACATGCAAGTACAATCCAAGCGACGCGCGTTCAGGACGCAGAGGAATTTGCTAAGAAAGCCCAACAGCGAGCAGCCGAAGACGCCCGACGAGCAGATGATGCAAACAAACGAGCAGATGCGGCCGAACAACAACTGTGACCAACCGACTGCTTGTCTTATTTGTCTCTTTGCCACCATAAGCTATTCTTGTCGCTAGAGGTCCAAACCAAGTCAGAACTGACATCTGCTGGCGGTGCAGCAAATGTGACGAATAAACGCTATCCTCTTCACCTCAAGACGTGGGACGACTTTCCCACCCTCCATGGCCAATGCCAACGGCGACTCGAGGCCGCCTTCGGCGCCAACAAAATCTTTCAGCCTGCCCACGGCGTTGATATGGTGCGCGATCTCTTCGCTGACGGCTCGGTGGCAGATGAGGAGGATATGAAGCAGTTCCAGTGCTTCGCGGTCGAAGCAGCTGTTCGGTTTATTTCAAAGTATTTGTTCCAGAGCCAGCCGTCGTCGGATCAAGCGTTGTCTGACTCGCCCGCCCAGAAATCCAAGATCCGGTTTCTAAACAACCCTTATGGCCTTCTTTCAGAGAGCCTAGATAATAACCGCACAATTACGAACGATACGCCCGCGTACTGAAATAGGCAGGACGGCCTGGTCGGGAGATGCAGCTACAAACACACAAAACAAAACAAAAGTTAAGTGCTGGCGCAGACTCCTGATCAGGAGTCCCTATGTCCGTATTTCTAGAGGATCTTTCAGTCGGGCGGGTTCTGATCGTATGCTCGGCGTAAGAGGTCGTATTGACGAATCATGGTCGCGTGTCTCATAGTCACTTGAAAAGATGTTGATGATGCTTCTTTTTTCTTCGAAAAATGTGTCTTATCTGTCTCTCTTCTCCTCTCCAGGAGTTCTGCTCACGTCTCCTTTTGCTAATTACGAATTTGCTAAGACCCACCTCGTGGGTGGCTGATCCCTAGTCCTGCGCCACGCGCCTAAAATTCACTCTTTGCTTGCCAGACTCATCTGGCCCGACTCAGTACGTTCCGACTATGAAAGCCGCTATTGAGCAAGACTTGAATGGCCGCGGGCGGACTATAGGCGATGGCCCGCCACCATCGAAACGGTAATCCTCGCCGCGGCCTAGGGTATACCCCGACCAATGGTGCTTTACGGTCGACGCGCACGATATTCATGTGCCTATTTTTGTCGTTGAATACAAGGCTGCGCATAAGTTGCCGGCCATGGTAATAACGGAGGCACTACTTACCCGAAAGGGGCGGGGGGGCAGAGGAAAGCGGGTGGCAACGAAGGGGATGACGAAGAGAGTAATGGAGAGTCTGATAAGGGGGGGTTAAAAAGGGGGGACAGGACGGCGAGGAGAAAGAGGAGGACAACTACGACACCGGCTATTTGTTTATAGATGCCATCCGCGCCTTACATGCCGACAAGACTCCCACGGACAGCGAGGCGATTGCTCTAATCAAAATGAAGAGAATCACTGCCCAGGTGATTGCACAAGCATTTCACTACATGGTTGAGTTTGGGCTGTGCTACGCATACATCGCGTTGGGCGAGGCGTTGCTGCTCTTGAACCTGCGGCCAGAAGACCCACGGACACTCTACTACCATGTAGCTCTACCAGGCAAAGACGTAAGCACAGACGTGGCCAATCTCGACGGTGCAGGAAATCTATATAACACGGCCATCGCACTAGTATTGTCCCTCGTGCTGATGGGCATCGAGACGCCGGTGCTTACACAACGATGGAAACAAGAGGCGTACGGCGCGCTAAAAGTATGGCCCGAGCCGTATCTAGAGATGGAGATTGCTGCCAAAGGCGACAATGACAAGAACACGACGTCAAAGAAACCGGACATCGCTACACCTACGCCAAAGGACGGCTGCGGTGACCCAACCGAGACACGGCGGCAGCGAAAAGATGACGACGACGACGACGATTCAAAAGACAACCGGTTGCTGCCACCACCTCGCTCTTCTGCAGCCTCGACAAGGACGCTTGCTTCAAGGCGCCAAAAGCGGTCGTCTTCAAAGTACGGCTCTAGCTCGGGCCCTAGCTCCACTATAACTAGCAGCCAGCAAAGGCCATTTAACCCATATTACAGACCAAGGCCTAAGGACGCCCTGCCGTACTACATACACGCAGGCCTGTCTCTACGGCGTACGTGTAGGCGGCCCGCTAGACCAGCGCTGTCCTAACGTTCGGCTGCACGAGCGCGCCGGGACGCGAGGCCGCCATCCGCTGACAGTAGTTCAGCTAATCAAGTGCGTGCGCGCGCAGCTAGCCACGGACCTAGACAACGACTACGAGGGCCTCGACAAGTACGGCAAGTATGGCGCCACTAGCATGCTCTTCCGCATAGTGCTGCGGCCGTATGGCTACAGCCTTGTAGCCAAGGGCGTGCAGCGGCTGCACGCGTGGCTTCTAGAGCACGAGCGTGACGTGTACGAGGACCGGCACGTCGCCGCGCAGCAGGGCCAGCTAGTGCCTGTCTGTCTAGGCCTTCTCGAGCTGGTCTGCGAATACATCTCGTACACGGGCGCACACGTCTCGCACATGCTACTACTCTCGTACGGAGGCGAGCCGATGTGGAAGCTGCAGGGCTCGTCGCTGGCCGGGGCAGACGAGGCGCACGTGAACGAGCTGATCTATCAGGCCTGGCACAAGCTGAGTGCGCTGGGTGTTGAACACGGCGACGAACGGGCCGCAAATTTAGTGTGGAACGAGGAGCGCCAGGCGGTCATGTGTATCGACTTTGGCATAGCTGTAAAGGGATTACAGGTGTGTGGTAAAGAAGGGTAAAACGGAGTGTCCGTAGGGATGACCCAGTGAAGAAGAAGATGTCTAAAAGAGAAGGTAGGTATATGAAAGTTACGGGACTTTCACTTGCCGAGCCATCTAAGACAGCCCGGCGGGCTGTCGCCTGTATAGAGTACTAGACGAACCATTCTCGGTACCAGAGATGAAAACTCTGCCCGACTAACGGTCGTCGGCGACTCATCGGCGACCTGTCGGATAAGTCATTTACCGTAGAGCCCACATCGTGAAAGTGAAACAAAGAAGCCGGCACCACATAGTCTCGGCGACGACTCGTGGAGTCGACGGCGCGAGCACTAAGGGTTATTTACTTAAATGGCTTTTCGTTGAGTGTCTGTAGGGCGCGGAGCGCCTGCTGACTTAATAATTACTTCTTCTTCTACGGGTTGCAGTAAGGCTGACAGCCTTGCTGAGTTATTAGACGTGTAGGGGCAAAACCCTCTTACAATAGCCGAGATGCGTAAATTGCGGGGCCGGTCGCCGGACACGCTAGATGACGATGCCCAGTCGAAGCGTTAGCGCACAAAAATATAAGTAGGTGGAAGGCGTGCGTTGTCACCGCTTATTGAAATATGAATACGCAGTATAGGCGTACTATTATTTTTATTTTATTGTTTTAACTATAGTTAAGTTATCGACGGTCCGTTTAAGTAAACATTAATAATAGCTGTGAGGGGATTCTATAAAGGTAAGAGAGAAGGGGTAAACCGTAAGCATAACCCTGTAAAGAAGAAGGTGTTTAGGAGAGGATAGCTAAGACACTTTTACTTATTAAGCTATCGACGAGTGCCCGGTAAGAGGCCGCCTTTATAATTAATTTATTATTTAATTAAGCGGGCTATTTTCCGATATTAAAGATAAAAACTAGACTCGACGCCTCCTCGTTAACGACTCTACTAAATTTAATCATCTTTACCGGAGCTCGTAAAAAGGCCGTATTTAATTATTTTCTTTTTTCTTTTTATATAATTTATATTCGTTCTCGTTAAGTATATTATAAGGACACGCAGAACGTATACGTCGAAAAAAAACAAGTAATATTTTATCTTATAATTAATATTATAACGAGTTACGTAGTGAAAACTTAAAAGACCTCCGAGCTTCCCTTTTTTTTACTTTTTCTCTTTATATAAGGGCTTAGTATTACGTACTCCGGCACGTAAGATGTTAAATCTTACTCGGAAGCACACCATTAATCCAGAAAAAATGCCACCGCAGCAGCGGCGGTGCCTGCACGTGTGCAGAAATACGGCCCGCCGTATGCCGCCGTCGGTTTCCCGGCCTCGGCCGTCCCCGTGCCGCGGCGTGTCCCTGCCTACCCTCGACGGATGACTAATACATTGTCCCTGCCTACCCTCGACGGCTGACTAACACATTGTCCCTGCCTACCCTCGACGGCTGACTAACACACATATGTCCCTGCCTACCCTCGACGGTCTGCCTACCCTCGACGGCCGACTCACACACATATGTCCCTGCCTACCCTCGACGGCTGACTAACACATATATGTCCCTGCCTACCCTCGACGGCCGACTCACACACAGAAGTGTCTGCCTACCCTCGACGGCCGACTCACACACAGAAGTGTCTGCCTACCCTCGACGGCCGACTCACACACAGATGTCCCTGCCTACCCTCGACTCTGCCTACCCTCCATGCTTACATAACCACGCCTGCTTGCGCGAGCACTGGGGCCCCTCGAGATCTCACCGCCCGCGCGCCGAGGTGTGGGAAAATTTCCGTA
The DNA here is from genome assembly GCA_029298845.1 of Ophiostoma perfectum. NCBI lineage: Eukaryota > Fungi > Ascomycota > Sordariomycetes > Ophiostomatales > Ophiostomataceae > Ophiostoma > Ophiostoma perfectum. Next base: position 9,793 of record JANSLV010000098.1, on the reverse strand, counting down.
CCCTCGACGCCATTCAGAGAATCCGCGCAGTCGTCGCACGTCGACCCGTGTCTGGCGCCGCAGGGTTGCGGCGGGTCCCCAGGTTCCGCATAATTATTTGCGGGACTGGGCGCGGGGACGACTCACCGCGGTGGTGAGGTACCCCCTCAGCCCCACGGCTGCGCGCGCTTCAGGGCTCTACAGCGCCTATTTTTGTGATATAGGTGGTTTGGCCCCTAGCCTTTAGCGCACCGGCTGCGCTTCAGGCTGTGCCTACCCTCGACCTCCGCCCACCCAGCTCTGCCTACCCTCGACCGTCTGCCTACCCTCGACCTCCTGCCTACCCTCGACCTCCGCCCACCCAGCTCTGCCTACCCTCGACGGCCTGCCTACCCTCGACCTCTTGTTTACCCTCGACCTCCGCTTACCTAGCTTTGCCTACCTTCGACGGTTTGCTTACCCTCGACCTTCTGCCTACTGAGTCGGGCTAGATGAGTCTGGTAAGCAAAGAGTGGATTTTTAACGCGTAGCGCAAGACTAGGGATCAGCCACCCACGAGGTGGGACTTAGCAATTTCGTAAATTAGCAATAAGGAGACGCGAGCAGAACTCCTAGAGAGGAGAGGAAGAGACAGACAATACACACTTTTTCGAAAAAGGAGCATCATCGATATATTTTCTAGTGACTATAAGATAAGCGACAATGTTTTGCCGATAAGACGACCTCTTCCGAGCTTACGATTAGAACCCGCCCGACTGAAAGATCCTCTCGAAATACGGACATAGGGACTCTTGATTAGTAGTTTACGCTAGCACTTAATATTTAGTTTATTTTATATGTTTATAACTATATCTCTCGACTAGGCCGTCCTACTTATTTTATTAGTAGAGCAGTAAGGGATTTTGTTTTATTAGTAATCGTATTAATAGATAGATTAAAAAAGGGCGGGATTTAACGGAAAAAAAAAAAGAAGCATCGGAGGTCATAATCGGAAGTACGATATATTTTAATAAGGACAATAAACCATTACGCGAGAGGAAGACAAATAGCGGTAAGCTAGTATACATAACGAAAGGGGTACACACTTAAAGTTAAGCGTAATAAACAACGGCTAACTAATCCTTAACCCGAATCCCGGCCTTATAAAGTAAGTAAATATTCCTTTTTATTTTATTTCCCGTGCTTAAAAAAAGAGCACCTTAAGAGGTATAAAACACTTACTCGTAGCCTATAATAATAAAAAAAACTTATAATCGAAAGTCTATAAATAGCTTATAGCCTCGTCGTACTATAATAACCGGTAAAATACGTTCTCCCTTAAGCGTAAAAAAGGGTAATATCGCCGTAAAAAGCGGTAAGAAAATCATAACGGGAATCAGTACTCGTAAAAACATAAAAAGAAACACGGATAGGCCCGTTAAGGCCACGAGAGCCAGCTTAATAATTAAGAATAAATAATAATATAAAACGGGTACGGGGACATAATCAGAAAAATAACAAGAGTCACGAAGACAGGATCAAGACTTTAATAAGCACCCCTTCCCCCACCCTTAAAAACCACGACCGAAAAAAAATAATAATAAAAAAAACATAAGCGATAATAACTCGTCCCCTATTAAATAATTTAAGCAAGTTAACGACGATATCCGCCGAGCTTTTATCCCGCGCTACCACCGTAAAAACTAATTTAGTACACGCATTATCTTAATTCCGATCGGAAGTCTTCTCTCCCTTAGGTTATTTACACTAAACACTCTTACGATGTCGGACCCGAATAATTAAAACCTTACCCCTTAATACCCCGGCCTTAATATGCTTAATTACGGCACGCCGGGGATTACTCGCCCACTATCCGTTACCTTAAAAAAAGGTAGTCCCTTTAATTAAACCCCCCCGGGCTTTTTCGTTAATAAAGAAACACTAAAAGTTATAATGGCTGCGGTAATATAAGGCCGATTAAAAGGGAAGACGGTCCTTACTCGTATTAATCGTATGCTTTAACTTAATAATACGTAACTCCCGTTTTTTAACGGAGAAGAAATCACGGCCTTTTTTAAGACTTTCGACTTTTACGCCTTATAAAGCGGTGCGACTATTAATTAAAAACTCGTAAAAATCCCCTTTTATTTTAATAAAAAGCAGCACGTTTAAGTAAAGCTTATAATAAAAGAAGCCGAAAACGAAGGTATAAGTTAAAAGGGATTCGTAATTAAGGCTAAAAAAGAATATCGCCTTAAAGACCCCGAATAAAGTTATAATCGAAAGCGTAAAATCGATATTTAGTTTAATAATAATAAGTTTAATATTAAGCCCACTATTTTTATAAAACAACGCAGGCGCATTAATACGCTTCTTAAAAAGGCGAATATCTTTAATAGTAGTACGGAGTATACTTAGCGCCTCTTTTAAAATATCGATAAGGGCATCCGATTAACTCTCGCTACGAAAATAAAAGTATCCGGCTCGAAATTATAAAAAATTACTTTAAGTATAATTATTAAACACTTTACGGAGTATATAAAAGAGTAAAGTATAAATAACGACGACGATAATTAAGACTCCGATAACTATAACCCCGTGCCCGTTAAAATTAAACGGACTTTTAAACGGAAACCTGCGAAGAAAGTTAAAATTAATATCCTTTTAACGGATATAAATAAAAAGCCCACTTCCGTATAATAAAAAAAAGTGCTTAACGCCTTTACTACCGCCCTTAATAATCTCTCCCGTAAGTTCGACGCACTCTTTATTTAAAACTAAGTATTAATAAATACGTAAATAAGCGGACGGTAATATAATTAAATCCCCGTTAATTATACGGAGCGGATTATAAACTACGGCTTTAACTATGCCTAGGGCGCTTATCCCGTTTACTAACAAGATATGGCTTAATAAAAACCGAGGGGCAGGGTTTATAACCCCCGATTAATTCCTCCTTAAAGAGGCATAAAACGCGGAGGCTAGTTTAACGGGAATCGCGGAGGTATATTTAAAGCCCCGTAAAGTTAAAACACTGATTTAACGTGTTTTTATTATATTAACCCCGGCCATCGTATAAGCTCTTGCCCGATTATTAAAAAAGACACGTTAAGAGGCATCGTATACCGCGATTATAAAGGTAAACTTATATACGAGACTATCGATAATATTAAAGGCCCGATTAATAATACGATCTTTAATTAATTTAAAAATATCGGTAAAGTTCGGAGTGTTATATAGTCGTTTTTAAAGTCAGAACTAAGCTAATAAGGTGCCAGCGTTATACGGGTTTATAAATAAGAGTTTAAATTAAAGGTTAATATAAATACGAAGTATTTATTTCTTTATTATATAAAAAAGAACTAACCTATAAATACCTAACCTTTTAAGGGAGTGACGAGTAAGATTTAAACTTTTAATTAATAACTTATTAACGTCGTAAAAGTCGTATATAAAAAAGAAAAGTCGGACTAAAGAGGTATCGAGGGAAATACGGTAAATGTTATATAACACTCGGCGGCACTAATTATATAATATAAGGTTAAAAGAGTATAAATTAAAAATATTCTTAATAAAGAGACGGAAAATAATATACCGGCCCGGACTTTCGATCGTAACCTTAACGGCCCGGAGCTAGTTCCGGTATTACCCACTAACACCGTTAAAGGTAAAAAAAAGGAGCCTTTAAAGAACTAAACGACGAGTACGGCCGTTATTATAACGTAATTAATTAATAATACGACGACTACGGCGTTAAAGGTTAAGATTAAGCTCTCTTTATAAAAAGTCGCTTATATAAATAAAATTATGGCTAAACGGCTCGCCGCCGTATTTACTAATATAGTTAAAAACGTAAAAACTACGATTCGTATTAATAAATATAGTAAATAAAGTATTAAAAATAAAATCGAACCTTCGTTTAAAAATATAAAAAAGGTTAATTTCGTCGGACTTATAAACGGAGGCTTAACGGGGTTAATCGTGCCTACGGTTACCGTAAGAATTAAAGAAGACTATATACCCTTTATCGCCGCGCTTAGCCGGGTATTTATTATACTCGGTAATAACCTATACGACGGTAAAAAGTACCGTACGCTTCTCGACTCCGGCTTAACTATTAATTTAATTAGTTTACGAGTTATTTATTTAAACGGATTTACGATCTTACTTACTAACGTATCTTTAAAGTTTATTTATAAAACCGTTTAAAAGTTCGTAAGTAAAGTTAACGAGGGTACGTAGCTCGGAAGATAACCGTTTAAGTTCCGGGCGTTCGTTACTTAATTTCCGTTACTTAAAAGAGATAAGCCGCTTTTAAGTATGCCGTTTATTAAAAGTATAAAAATAAATTTCTTATATACGAACGAAAACATGCTCGGATCTTTAATAATCGGGAAAATAAAGGTTTTTTACTCGTTAAACGTTACTCGTTAATAAAATAATTACGCGGAGTTAATCGAGAGTTTAATAAATTAAAAAGCGACGTAATAAACGGGACTTACGCCGTTATTATTAAAGCCCCGGTTATAAAGATAAAGAAATAAAAAAAAAAAAAGAAAAAAGGAAAATCGGTATTAAAAGTACGAAGTAAACGAAAGGAGAAAGGAACGCTACTTTAAATATATTACTTTATTATTATACCAAAAAAAAGACGGGCATAGTTTAATTAAAAGACTTAAAGCGTTATATATTATAACGGATTCTCGATTAAAAGTATTATATTATTTCGTTTTATATAAACGCGTAACGGATAAGGTTAAGCCGGTAAACGATATTAAGTTTAACGGTACCGTACCCGATAAAGATTAAGCGTAACGAAAAAAGAAATAAACGGTTATATAAAAGCATTTAATAACGGATAAAAAGACGGAGATAAGATCGTTAGTCACACTTAAGTTTAATAAGCGACTAGCTAAGTTCCGACTAACTTTTAATCGGGCGCGCGTATTCGAGAGTAAACTCTTTAAATCGTTAATTAAAGAAGAGATTAAATTATTTATTAAAATTATAACTAATAAAGAAGCCGCCTTAACTTAAGACTTTAACGAAATCGGGCGTATTAACCCGAATATTATTTTACTTTAAATAATTAAAACGGTTCTTTACGCCGCTTAATAAGTAAAAGCTATTTTAATCCTTAAAGCGTTAAGGCGGTAAGTTAATAAAATTTTATAAAAAAAAATCGATAATAGATTATTTAAGTAAAGCTATAGCGTTTATAAGAACTCGTAGTTTTTAATGGAAAAGAAGAATAGTAAGTTTAAACTTATTTATAACGTTATTAAGATTAACGCGGTTACGATTAAAGATATATTCGTAGCGTTAATACTTAAAGAATACGTGGACGACTTCGCCGGGTAAATGTTTTCGATTATAGTAAATTTCTTTTCGGGTTATAATTAAATCACTTTATACTTACTTAATAAAAACTTAACGGTATTTAAAACGATAAGGGGCTTACTTAAAAGCATTATATTACCGTAAAGAGGCACGAACTTAATCGCTTAATTTTATAAGGGAGTTTTTAATGTTTTAAACGGATTAGTTTTTTACGTTTACCGGCCGTATATCGACGACGTAACGATTAAAGGCTTTAGGATTACGTATAAGGGTAAGGAGGTGGCGCTTGGTATTAAGAGATATATTATAAAGTATTTCCGGAATATCAATTAAGTCTTTATAAACTTCGAATTAGTAAGTGCTACTATAGCTATAAAGAAGTCATAATAATGTTAAAAGACCGTAAATTTAATAAGATTTATAATTATAAAGGACGGGCGAGCGGTAATATAAAGTAAGCTTAATAAAATTAAATATTAACTAACTTATATTAACCTTAAAGGAGTCCGAGAGTTTATTAACTTTATCGTTTTTTATCGTTTTTAAATTCCTTTTTTCGTAATTAAGGCTAAGCCGCTTTTTACCTTTATTAAAAAGAATGCTAGGTTCGAATAAAGATTTAATTAAAAGAAAGCGTTTAACGCACTTAAAAATACGTTACTATAGTCCGGGTTCTTAATTAATATTAACTATTTAATTAACGGAGGCGAAATCGTATTATTAATAAATACGAGCTTAAAAAGTTAAAAAGCGGTATTAACTTAAATTATAAATAAGGTCCGGAGACCGGTCCGGTTCGATAACGGGATTTAATCTCCGATAAAATAACGGTACGATATTACGAAAAAGGAGTATAAAGGAGTAGCGTATACGTTATAGAGGTTACGATTATACTTTTATAAAGTGCGCTTTATATTAAAAACCGATATTATAATCTTAATATATTAATTAAATAAAGCGCTCGACGATATATTAAGTTTAGTGTTATTACGGTGGGTGATATAGATTCGGAGTTTTAACTTTAAAGTCCGTTATATCCTTAGAGTAAAAAACGTAATAATAAACGCTTTATCTAGACGGTTAAACGATAAGCTTTTTAATTTTAAGTTCGTACTTAAGCTACTCTTAAAAGACTATATCGATATTTAAATCTTTTTTTAAACGGTTAAGGCATTAAGGGAGGAGCTGTTAAAGCTTACCGAAGTATAGTCGTAATTTAGTAAATAAATCGCCGAGTTTTTAACGAGAGGACTTAAACCGTCGGGGCTCCGCCGTAAGGATTTAATTAGGTTTAAAATTAATATAAGTAGATATTTATATACCGATAAACGTTTGTGGTTAAAGGGAGGAGATTAAGGCACGTAGTTATTACGGTTAGTGGATAATGAAAACCTTCGTAAAAAATTAATTAAAACTTCGTATATTAAGATAAGGTATAAAGGTAGAGAGGTTATAATAAGTTACTTACGTAAATAATATACTTAGTTAAGTATAAACCGTATAATACGTAACGCGATTTACGCGTACGAGTAGTGCGAAAAGGCGATACTTAAGCGGAAAGTTTAATAAGCTTATTACTAACTCCCACTATATTCGTTATTTTAGAAGTTATACCTAGACGTTTAAGGCATGCCGACTATATTTAGGTAAGGTAAATTCCTTATTAAAGCCCGTTACGTATTAACGGGTTTTATAAAGGCTATTATCGTGCGGAGTATTAATTCGGGGTCCGTTATAAGGTTTTTAAAAGATTACATTATGTATAAATACGGTGTATTAAAAAAGCTTATTATCGATGGAGGACTTAAGTTTAAGTCCGTTTTTATTAAGTTCGTTATACTATTAAGTATTTATATTAACTCTTTAACGGCTTATAACCTTAAAGCTAATAAAATCGTTAAAGTAAGTTATTATTTATTAATTAAAGCCTTTATTAAACTTACGAACAGGATTACGAGGAATTAACACTATTACTTTTAATTAGTACTATTCGTTAACCGGACATTTATTCGTGCCTTTTATAAAAAGACGCCGTTTTACCTCGTATATAAATATAACCTAATCATGCTTATTAAGGCTAAGTACCCTATATAAAGGCTTATTTAATAAAGGAGGAATATAGTATAAAAAGACTAGGTCGACGTTAAACTCCGGATATTAGTATAAAGAGACGAAAATATAAAGAGTGCCCGGTAAGTAGTGGTACGTTTTAAGAAGTAACGGGCTTTTAATCGGGATTACGCGGCACGTTTTAAGTAAAAAACGAAAAGAGAGGAGATTTAAAAAAAGGACCTAGTGTTATATTAAGACTCGAGACGAAACAAGGATATATCGTATACGGTTAAGCTTAATTATAAGTGGTAAGGACTATATATAGTCCGTAAAATATACGATAATAAATCTTATATACTCGAGTAACCGAACGGTACTATATTAACCCGTCGATTTAACGGAGATTTATTTAAAAAGATAGCTTAAGACGAGTATAAAGTATAATAAAACGTTTACTAATTTTAGTGGGATAATCCGTATTAATAAAAACCGTAGTCCGACATTAAAAAAGAGAACGGAGACTTAGTTAAAGGGCTAAAAGACGAATAGTTTAAAAGTAATAAAAGCGAGCCCTTTAACGAAGGGACTACGATGTTTAAACCGTTTATCGAAGTAACGATCCTAGGTTAAGTACCGAAAAAATATAATAGCATACCTTTTTACTTAACGTAACGGAGAATAAATTAAGTCCCCGTATTTCTACGTTTTCTTATTAGTAGCCTTAATTACGAATTTAATAAATTAAAGGTTACGAAGGATTATTTTATAAGGTTATAAATATCGTTTTATTTTTATTTTCGTTAATCACTTTTATTTTTATTTTAACTTTTTTTAATACGCTACTTTAACGCTATATATTTATCCTCGACTACGGAGATATAATCTTTAATCTACTTTCCTTACGCCTTTATAAATAAGGGAGTATTAATCGTAACTCCGGCGTAATATTCCACTTAATTACTTAAGGGTTAAGACGGTATTTAATTAATCGTCTACCGTAACTATAACGTTAAACATCGACACGTCGTTAATAAAGAGGGGATTAGCTTTATTAACGGCGATAACGGACGAGCTTTTACCGGAGGGGGCGTTTAAGCCGCCGTCTATAGCACCGTCTTTTTACTTACTAAGAGAGGCGGACTTTTATTCGGGTATCCCTATTAAGGTCGATTTCTTAATTAAACGGACACGGGGTAAAAGGAGGACCGGATAAACACCCGAGGCGGACACGCCCTTTTAAGTCCGAACACGCTTAAAAAGTTCGCGAACGCCGGTTTACTTATAGTTTTTAATAACGGAAGTGTAAAGTAAGATTAAGCTTATACTTATTTTAATATTAATAATTAAAGTTAATTTAAGGCTTAATTTATAAAAACTTAAATTAAACTTTATCGTTAAATTAACGATTAAAGCCTTAATAAATATACTTAATTTAAAGCGGCGGTTAAAGTAGTAAAAGCACCTCGTCGCGTTTATATAAAAGAGGTAATTACCGTAATAGCCTTTATTAAACTTAAAAAGAAACACGCACTTAAAAAAAAAAGTTATAACGTAAGTAATAACTTCGCCGTAATCGTTCGTACGAACGTAACGACGGTAATTTTACTCGTAATATTAATAAAAGACCGCGTTCCGATATCCGTATATTTATATAAATAAACCCGGAATAGTGCGCGGGCTAAATACGAAAATACTAATATAAATCCCGAAAAGACCTCCGTTTAACTTTTTAATATATACCGGGCGGGCGGAGGATTCGAGTTCGGCGCGGTATTAACGGAAAAAGTTAAAAACCGTCGTAAACGCGTATATAATATTTTATAAAAAGGCTTAATCGGTAATATTACGAAAGAATTAAACGAAGTATAAATCGTAATACCCGTCGACTTAATAATAAAATATATACCGCTATAAAGCGGCCTATTTAATACGGAACTCCCGTAAAGCACTATTAAAAGCGGCGTTACGAGATTTCGAAAGCACGGTATTAACGGGCGTTTATAAAAAGACGGCTTTACGAGTTATAATAAAAACGCGTATAACGGTATTATCGTCGAACCACGATACGGTACGATTTAAGGTTTAGATCGTATTTTCGGCACGGTCTCGGACGGTAACGTCGCGGGCCGCCCGTTAATTTACGAGAGCCTTCCGTTTATTTATAACGGTTATAACGGTTAATATTTTTTTAATTACTTTAAATAAAACGCGAAAAGCGGTAACGTTAAGGGTGTCGGTTACGTTATCGGAGAAAATAATAATCGGGGTCTCGATTTTATTTACGGGGGTGTCGGATATAATATTAATAATAAAGGGTTAATAATAAAAAAGAAAAAAAGTTATTTAATAAAAAAAAAGTTAAAAAAAAAAAACGTTAAAAAAAAAGTTAAAAAATAATATTAATTTAAACGAGGTAGTAAAGTTAAGTTAAAAATAAAGACTA